>APFE030269424.1:44164-106234 GCA_000404065.3 Pinus taeda | reverse complement strand
TGGTTGAAACAGCTCCTAGAAGGATGAGCTCGACCCCTAGACGCAAGGAAAGGTGTTAGCTTGCCTATATTATGTATTTTCTTAGTCATTTTCAGGGGTTGGAAGGTTGGAATCTTGAGGGAGAAGCTATCATTGTATTATTTCACTGTATCTCTGCAATTTTTGGCTAAGGAAGACCAGGGTTTTGCAGTCCTTTTTGGGATTCTTGTGGTTACATGTATTGATGGTGTGTTTCTCTATGTACCTGTAAGTGTGTTATGTGAATCATTTCCTTTCTTTTCCTTCTACACATTAAGCAAACGAAGTGTTAAAGTAAGAATTCATGACTTTCATGCTCTGCTTTTAAGTTTGTGTAATTTCAATGTTTTCTACTGTTTAAGGAGAATTCAAAGTTATTGTTTCCTCTCCTTAACTCCTCACCTGTAATTCCTAATCATCCACCTCAATCAAAGGCATCAATATTGTCTCCTACCTCGCCCCAAAGAACCCCTTGCAGAAACTGTGTCCAATCCCCGCACCCAAAATTGCCATCCCCTCAATTTGCCACCAAAAACCCTAAAAACCCCAAATCAACCCTTTTGATCAGTTTACTAGCCTAAAATCAGTGTTACCCTATTGGTCATCTCATCCATTGAAGATTTTACTGAGATTGACCGGAGAGAGCCTTCTCCTGCCCCGTAGGGCTAGCTACGAGGCTAAATGGTTTGATGTTGCCTTGAGGTTTGCCTTTTTAAGCCTGAGGTGAAATTTCAAGCCCTAACAACTTCAATAGTTTCCATAGCGCATCTCATTGATCAACCTGTTGTGTATCAGTTTAGCATCCACACCACGATCACTCCACCACTCCACGCCAACATAACAATGGCACAGTGGTCTACCACATGCACGACAACTACCAACACTCCAACACCTCCGCTGACAGCAACTCACAACCAACCTTCAAGGACTCGGGGCTTCTCAGTGGCCTCGTCCACCCTCTCGCCGTACAATAAACGATCAAGCATAGTAGCTTACAACATTGTAGAACATCGCCCACGAACAGATCCCAAAGGAAGAACAGGCACCACTAGAGTTGTCGGCAGATCCAAGATCATACACCACCATCGCTCCAAGATCCAGACACCGTCGTTACTCCAAGATCCAACTAATCAACATGCAGAATTGATGCTCCACACACAACATTACACTCCCTTGACGCTCAGAACCATATTCAATGGACAAACTAAAACTTAAAACAAAATATACTCTTTATTCCCTGGCACTCCCATTAGGGAGCCCAGGCTCATACGGGCTCTGATAACAACTTAAAATTTTGATGATGCACACTAATTCTATTTTTACATCAAATAAGGTTACATATAAATACATTTAGTATTGTCTCAAAATAGGTAGACTATCTTGGACACACAATCACTGCGTTGAGACAATATCTCAACCACACACCAATCTAGGAAACATCTAAATCTTAACAACTCCTAAGGAATACGAACAAATTCCTTTACATAGAAAGAGTCACAACTAAGACAAGTAGGAATTAAATTTCCAAGTATTCTCTTCATCAGTATGGCTCCTCAACTCTTTCTTTTCTAGTATACCTCATAAGATTTCTTTTCAATTTCTAATTTGATATTCTATGAGATCTCTTCACTAGAAAACTAATCAAAAAATTACCATGATGTTTTGGAATGGAATTTAGAAATGTGGTGCTTTCTCCAATTAAGTTAGAACCAAGATATTGTGATCAACACCATAACCATTTGCATATGTACTATAAATTAAGGTGAATACTGAAGCTATTTCTACACTTAGATAAATCACAACTCAATGAAAAAAAATAATGATATGTTAGGCAAGCCACGTTGTCTCCCTTATTGATCATAATAATCATATGTTGTCTCCCTTATTGATTATAATAATCATATGTAATTGATAAAAACTACATAGATAATGATTAGAATATTATATGTTCTCAATAAAAAGCTATACTTGTATAATAACTAATCCCTATAGAGATTGAGACCTAATTTATATAAAAAAAATAAAAAATAAAAAATAAAATAATTTTTTATTTAAATAAGCAATTCCAAACATATACCAAACTTGATAGTTAAGTTAGCCCAACAGACTAATTCCTAATGGATTTAAAACCTTATGTATACCATGAATTACATAAATTTTTTACATTCAAATAAATCCCAAACCTGATATTAAAGTTGGCAAAAGAGACGTTATCCCCACTCCATTCCTACACTTGAAACCCTCACGTTATCCATGTGAAACTTAGACATCAGAAGGTCTCCAAATAGTGGATGAAAAGAAATACAACCTACAATGCTGAAGAAATATTATCTGAAAGTAAATATTAAACATCCTTGCTAGTAAATAAATTATTATAAGAACCAAATCCCACGAGTCAAATTATAAAATGCGCAACCGTAAGCATATTTATGAACCTATTTAAACGACAAACACAACCATATTTATGAACTTTACTTAAATGACAAAACAAAGTAATTTCGTGAACTTGTAACACAAGCATTATCCATTCTTCACAAGCATTTCAAAATTCAAAGAATCAGAATTCAAATACTAGTATGTGGACATTTACATCATCTCTGTGTAAAAAATTTTCATAAAATGGTGCAGTCCAATTTCACCGTTATAGACGATATATACAAATAATGCCCATTGTTCCCAATAGCTAAGATCTTCAACATGAAACAGAAAACCTAGAAGGATGCTAAGCATATTGTTCATCCAGAAAGCATCCAGCATGTAAATATGCATGGTTGACATGAATTCCACATTTTGCACCTTAAAAATACCAGGTGAAAAATGGTTCCTCTATTAAGAACCCACCCATATCCATTCTCCAAGCTTTATCCACCAGTGGCGATATTTCATCTTGTTCATCAACACGTAAATATGCATAGTTGACCTGAATTCCACATTTTGCACCTTGAAAATATTAGGTGAAAAATGGTTCTTCTATTAAAAACCCGCCCATATCCATTCTCCAAGCTTTATCCACCAGTGGCGATATTTCTCTGTAGAAAAGTCTACTCTAGTAAGAATCTGACATGCCATCTCAAGGAATGGTTGAAATCAAAGTTGCTAAAAGGAAGATCTGAGAATGAAAGTGATTAAATTTCTGATTAACATGACTCTAAACAATACATCAACAATATATCTACATGTATTGATAAGACAAAAGGTGGTTAAGCTCTGATATTTAATACGGATGTATATGCTTGACAAAAGGTAAAGGCATCATTTCGTCCAATTTGAGTCGATTGTTTTGATTAAGTTTTGATATTTAATACGGATGTATGTGCTTGTTTAGACAAGTAAATCAAGACAGACAAGATGGGTAGGATTATAACCTGTGTAACAGGACACGCCCAAACAGGGCGCGTGTCCAACACATGTTTGGCATGTGTTATGCTCACAGGACACGTTTCAAACATGTATCTGACATATGTCCTCAACTCTCCCATGTAAAAGATGTTCGTGGTCCATCAAAACACATTTATCTTTTCATATGAGTTCAATTCACTCAACAGGTTGGAGGTGTGAGACATTCTGGAGTGCAGCTGAGGGTTATTGTACAGTTTTAGAATGGATTCCAAACTCTGGGTAAATGGATTTTTGTTTCTAATTCTTAAAAAAAAAATGTATGTATTTCATTTTTGTGTGTAATACTATATTGTTATATCTTTTAACACACATATATATAAAACATGCCCTCCATGTCCTGTTTTGGGAGTCATTATGTCTCGTGTCAAACACTCATATTTTCATGTCTTCTATATCTCATGTCATTGTGTCATGTGACTTAGATTCATAGTTTTAAAAACCGGCCGGCTTCAACCGGAAACCGGTCAAACTGGCTGGTTCATTGGCCGATCGAGTCAAACTAGCACAATAACCCGGTTCAGGTCTCCTCTTTGCCCAAAATTCAGAGAAAACAGCCCTAACTGGCTGGTTTAGGATGGAACCGGACGGTTTATGGTCAAACCAGCCAGTTCCGTCCTAAACCAGTCAGTTCACTACCAAGACTGCGGTAGACCCACACAGTGCAGTTTAGAAAGGTTCCAAGATGTTTTGGAGGGAAAATGAAGGTTGTTTCCCTCCAGAAACACCCTCTCTGAGCCTTTAAAAGGAGCTTACCCCTCTCATTTGTCTCACACATCTCATTTAGAATTTTTGTGAGTTTGATTGAGAGCTTGGAAAGTCTTGAGTTTTCGGTAGAGTAGTGGAACAACAGAGAGTTTGAGCTAAGTAGTAGTCATCATGTCTCCAAAAGCCAAGAATACTGCATGGGCTCATTGTGATATGATTGATAGCGAAATGATCTGCAAATATTGCCAAAAATCTATTGTAAGAGGGGGTATTAACAAGTTCAATCAACACTTGTCTGGGATAGGAAGCCATGTAAAGCCATGTGGAGCACCAAATGAAGTAATCGTACATATTAGGGCAGAATACCTTCAGAAGTTTGAGACTCAATTCATTGAACCAATAGAGAAGTTTGTGACTCAAGCACTTGCAAAGTTTGGGAGTCAAGACTCAACCAACTGAATTTGATCATGATGAGAAGTTTCAAATGATAATGTTGATCACCAATATCATATATGTAGATTTGTAGTAGGCCAGTGGCCCCATAGTTTGTAGGGTTTGTTTTTGAACTCTAGAGGCCATTTAAAACCTCATTAATTATATATTTTGCCGCTGCTATGTATTGCACTTGGTGCCATTTTGACATAATCACCTTTACATGGTATATATATGAGCAAATTTTGCATATTTTGTGTCTATTGGTTTGGAATCATGGTTTTAAATCTTAAAAATAGTTTTTTTCAATAAAAATAATTATTTCATGTGTTTTTTTTAAATCAGTTCGTTGAGATCTAACCAATACCGATTTGACCGGTTCCAGTTTGAAACCCGGTTTATTAGGTGGACCGGTCCAGTCGCCGGTTCCAATTTTTAAAACTATGCTTAGATTAGAATATGTCAATTACATTCATATCCTCAATAATAATAACAATAATAATAGTAATGGTTTGTAATAAAAGAATATTCATTGATATATTTTCTCTATCCATTTTCGAAATTTCAAAAAAAGGTTAGTTAACAGTAACATTAGATCAATCCCTTACCACAGAAATGTCATAAAGAGTAAACGTTGAATGATTAATTAAATGATTGAACAATTGATCATTGAATGATAAAATCACTATACCATTAAACACTCAAAAAATTGAACAATTAAATGATTAAATGTTGAATTGTCCAAATTGTTTGGAGCAGCATTGTCAAGTTTTAATGTTTTCGACATTTTGTGTAAATAAGTACCCTGCTTAAACAATTATTCGATTGCAGTAGGCATATATGAAATCATTAAAACATAAGATATCCAACCTAGAAGGGGGTCATTACAAATTTAACAAGCCTTGAGGATCATAAGGGCCTTTGTTACAAATTTAACAAGCCTTGACGATCATAAGGGCCTTAAATTAGAATAACTATAATTGGTCATACGTTTTAACCTATTGCACTTATTTGAGTGTATTTTCAAACAACCTATAATTGAGCTCGCATCTTGATGCACTACAAGGTTGTGTGGTGAAATTTGATATATAAAAAAATAAAATTAAACCCATAACTTCAAAAATAATGCAATACATCCACACAAGAATGTAGACAAAAACCCTCAAGGTAGAGTAAAACCATCAAACACTTATAAAGGAACGAATTACTCTACAAGCACTACCTAGTACAACTACAAAATGCTTCAACAACATCTTTGAAGCTTGTAGCTCGGGTACGTACTTCTGCACAAGCCTTGTGCCTAGGCACGCAAAAGTTACCCACATCACCTTAGAACGCTCGCTCTAAGTTGAGTAGGTCGCTGAAGTAACTTAGCCTAAGTTTAACTAGAACAAGCACATATTAATATGTTGGCTTATTGAACTAAAATGAAACTTGGGAATTATTTATTTTAGTGAATAAGTTTTAATCTTAGCCGTTGATCTCAAGTGAGGCGAGATCTAATCTCGGTCGTCAATCACTTTGAGATTATGGTTAGGGATAAGGTTAGGGTTTTGGCTCAATGTAAAGTTATAAAAACAAGGATAAGTTGAAGAAAAGAGACACAACAACAACACAAGTTTGAGAGCGACATCTTAGTAAGCGTGTGTTGGTTTCAAGAACGTGTACAGGGGCTGGAGATCCAGATCTACAAGAGGGAGAAGGTTTTTTGCATTAGAGATCCAACATATTATAATCTGTAATTTCTTAGTTGGCCATTACCTCAGGATGGGAGCCCAAGTAAGTTTCGAGCTTTTGTTAATGATGAACAGATTTGTTAGGCATAAATCTATTTGTAATCGTTTCTCAAAATTCCACCTAGAGGTGACTTAATTAGATTATTAACCTAGTTTTTAAATGTTTCCTAAGCCTAAACTTAAGAAAATTGGTTAATTAATCATAATTAATTAAGTGAAGGTAAGAATTCTCTAGAAATTCAAACAGATCGATCCAAAAATGATCTGAGCCATCGATTAAGAATTAATCTTGGTCGTTGGAGTCCGAACAGGAAGATAGAAGAAGGGATCAATGTGGTGATGGAGAATACACCAGAGTCACTTGGAGAATTCGATTTTCCAAAGTAGCAGCAGTCAGTTGCCGGGGAGTTTGAACTTCAGCGAGGAAGTAAAGACAGTAAGGGGCAGAGATAATGATCTGGAGGAAGTTTTCTAGATCCAGAGGCAACATCAAGGAGGTCGAGTTATTCCCAGTGAGGTAGTGCAAAGGACTGCACAGTTGCTTCAAAAAAGCAATTTGACTTGGCTAAAGGAAAAATCGATTCAGCTTCCAGAGGCCAAGAAAGTCTTCCAGAGGACTAGAGAATCAATTTCCTCAGTAGAGATAGATAAAACGACTTCATCAGAGGCAGTTTCAAGCTTAGACATCCAAGGGTCTGCGCAAGTATTAAGCAGAGGTTGATGCAGAGGGTCCAAGAGGACGAATTTTCTGAAGGGAAGTTGTGTCGTGATTGCTCGTGGAAGAAGGGAAATTCCCTTAAATAATTTTGGCCAGATTTCCTTGTTGTTTGGATTGCCAGTTGAGCATCCATAGATTGTACTCAAAATTCCATTGTTGCATAATAATAATAGCCCTCAATTGTTGCACCAATTTTCCCCAGTTGGGTTTTCCCAGGGAATTTTGTCCAAAAATAACAGTGCCAAAATTGTATTTGTGTGCTAGATTTTCTTAGTTTCTAGCGCTCTTTTCTTCCATGGTTTATTTGTGAAAATCACAATGTGAATTATTTGGTATTTGTCATAGCGAATTGCAAATAAATTGTTAAATAAATTAACAATTAGGAAAATAATTTCTAGTTGTTGTGATAGATGAAATTTTCACATGGTATTATAGCGTGAGTGATCAGTGGAGAAGCTCAGAAGCGAAGGAAAGAATTTTGCTGCTCAAAGGGAGCAGCGGGCTGAAATTCTTAGAGGCAGCGCAATACCCAGATAGTCAAGCCAAATTATTGGGGCAGAAATTCAATTTTTAAATTGCAAGGTTGCAAAAAATTCAAATTTCCTAGGTTAGTGATTCTAGCAGTCAGAGGGAGCAACCGCAACTTGGATTTTCCCTTAGCAGATTCCTTGGTTGGACGCAAAGGGTTTTGTAGCAGTAGAATCAACGTCGGGTGGAAGAGAAATTGCACACACAAAGGGAAAATTTCTCTCAAGGAACTTCGAGTTTCGGAAGTTCGATTTTTCCAGGCAGATTGGAAGTAGCAGCTAGCAAATCTACGCATTCTAGGAGGGAGTGTGAGTAGCAGAGGGAAAGAGGGAGTTTTCGACAGATTCATAGATGGTCACGACAGGGCTTACAAATCAGAATAGGTTGGATGGTGCTTCCAACTATGTCATCTGGAAGTCTAGGATGTATTTCCTTCTAGATGTATATGGCCTGAAAGCCTACATAGATAATGTGGTGGCAGTGCCCCAGGATGTGGATCAGATCAAAGAATACAGGAAGGAGATGGCAAGGGCGAAGCGGTTGATCTTGGATGGAATTTGAGGTCATATAGTGTCACATATAGCGGCCAAGGGAATGGCCAAAGAGATGTGGATGCTCTCTCCATGCTATACCAAGGTACTTCCGAGAAGCAAAAGATGTTCCTGGAAGAAAAGCTGAGATGCATCAGGATGCAAAAACAAGATTCAGGATGCATAGATCCCTTTCTCACTAGGATTCAAGAGGTCCGAGACTAGCTTGCAACTGTTGGGGCAACACCTCAACCTTTAGAGCTAGTACGGTTGGCACTAAACAGTGTCTCTGAGGATTGGCAAGTCTTTATCCAAAACATATTGGGTAGAGACACGCTACCAAGATGGGACAGAATGCGGGTTGACTTACAGCAGAAGGAGTTGAGACAAGCTCTTCTAAAAAGCTCCATTAGTGGCAGCAATAGCAGTGGATCGAAGGGTGTGAAGGAGGAGGAGAATGTGGCCCTCGCATCAAAGGGTCCTAGTCAGGGGCAGGGGGAGTAGAAGAAGAAGAAGAATGACCTATCTAACGTCAAGTGCTTCAAGTGTGGCAAGTTTGGCCACTACAATACCCAGTGTCCTCTCAAAAAGAAGGACAAGCAGGAAACACAGGACCAGGCGGCAATACATGCTAAGATAGATAGGTTGTCCTCCATATTGGAGGAAGACTTCGAGATGATGGCAGCCATACCTCTAGGAGTGAGGTGGGGTGACTTGGAGTTATAGCCCTATAGAGCTACAGAGATTAGGCAGGGTCCTTGAGGAGCCCACCTCATGGATCATTACTTGGCTATGGGGGCCCACAGTATTCAATAGTAGGATGGATCTATAGCAGTTGATGCAGTCAGTACCAAAGTGACAGTTGCGGACTAGCAGCAGTCAGATGTTGAGAAGCGTAGTGCAATGTTAGCAGCAAAGCAGGTGGTTTAGTAGCAGAGTCAACAGCAATGCAGATTCTCTAGTGACAGTGCAGATGCTAGTAGTAGTCAAAGACCCGAGAGACAAATGCATCATACTGAACACAGATGATTTAGTATTTTGGATGCTTTTCAGTTGTAATAGTTGCAATTGCAGTAGCAACAGATGAGAGGTAGTTGCAGTGTTGGCAACAATATGGTAGTGTCAGCAGTAGCACATATGCAGCATCAGAGTTGCGCAGTAGTTGGTGGATAGTATGGCCAGACATCAACAGCGTGAAAGGAGGTGATACAGAGACAGAGTGTTGTGGCAGGATTTGCGGCACTAGAGAGACCACAATCCTCGCTAAAAGGAAGTGTTATTTTCTAGAGCATCAAATGTGTTCTAGCCACGAAATTTGGTGGAGAGATTAGAATACATGAGATCTCCAAAACCCATAAATTGTTTCTAGAAATTCCTCCTAGAGATGACTTAATTAGATTATTAAACTATTTTTTAATGTTTCCTAAGTCTAAACTTAGGAAAACTGGTTAATTAATCAGAACTAATTAAGTCAAGATGAGAATTCTCTAGAAACTCACACGGATCAATCACTAAATTATCTAAGCTATCGATTAAGATTTAATCTTAGCCGTTGGAGTTCCAACAGGAAAATATAAGAAGGTATCGATGTGGTGATGGAGAATACACCAAAGTCACTTGGAGAATTCAATTTTCCAGAGTAGCAGCAGTCAGTTGCCAGAGAGTTCGAGCTTCAGTGAGGAAGCAGAGACAGTGAAGGGCAAAGACAGTGATCTAGAGGAAGCTTTCAAGATCCAGAGAGGCGACAACAAGGAGGCCGACTTATTCCCAGTGAGGCAGCATAGAGGACTATGCAGTTGCTTCAGAAAAACAATTCCATTTGGTTGGAGGAAAAATCGATTCAGCTTCCAGAGGCCAGGAAAGTCATCTTGAGGGTCGGAGAATCAATTTCCTCAGTAGAGACACGCAAAATGACTTCACTAGAGGCAGTTCCAAGCTTAGATGTCCAAGGGTTTGCACAAGCACTGTGCAGAGGCTGACGCAAACGGTCCAGGAGGACAAATTTTTTGAAGGGAAGTTGTATAGAGGTTACTTGTGGAAGAAGGGAAATTCCCTTAAATAATTTTGGCCATATTTCGCTGTTTGGATTGCCAGCTAGGAATCCATAGATTGTACTCAAAATTTACTGCTACATAATAATAAAAACCCTCAATTGTTGCACCAATTTTTCCAAGTTGGGTTTTTCCAGGGACTTTTGTCCAAAAATAACGGTGTCAAAATTTTATGTGTTAGATTTTCTCAGTTTCCAATGCTATTTTCTTGTGTAGATTATTTGTGAAAATCACAGTGTCAATTATTTGGTATTTTTCGTAGCAAACTGCAAATAAATTAACAATTAGGAAAATAATTCCCAATTGCTATGATATATGAAATTTTCACAATTCGTGTGATTCAGATCATAATTTGCTTCCATTGAATTTTATGTGTTAGGAACTTAGCCATGTATTTGTTCAGTAATTAATTGCTTGGAATTAAATATTGGGTGTTGGGTTCATGTAAATTTTAACATGGTACCAGAGCTCCAACTCTAAATTGATCTTGGAATCACAAGGGCCAGATTTGTATCGGATCGTCAAAGCCAAGTTTGGATGAGACCGTACGAACTAGAAAAAAAAATTAAAGGCAATGAAATTTGTTTTCTCCAGGCCGAAACTATTTTTAGTGGGCACAAAATTAAAAAAATTAAAAAAAGGGCATGGGCAATTGACAATCCTGAGCCCACTAGCCACTAGATGGGTCGACTGGTCACACAACAACAAAAGTCGTTTGTGAGCGCATGCAAAGAAAATTGTCGACTAGGGCAATGACGAATTCGCCAACAGGCTGTCAAGAAAAGACAAGCCAGTAACCATAAGTCAGCGACGGTCAGCCTCAACAAGGTTTCCCAGCATGGGAGACAATGATTGACAGGGACAGGAGGAAGACATTGATCGATGGGAGCTAGGGCTAACGCAACACAGTGGGTCAAGGAACGTGTTGAGGCAGGGTCGAGGTAGGGCCGCAACCAAACAATGTCGCCACCAACCATGGAAGAGATTCGTCATGGACATGATTTGGCGCTATAGTAGTGGAAACAGCTGACCAACCACCAGAAAGGATCAACCACTCAACAACAAGTCAACACAAAACTTGTTGGGGCTAAACACGAGGAAACAGGAACAACCAACAATAGTGACCATGTACCGCACAGGTCAAGGATATAGAAGTCGCCAACATGCGGGAGATCCCAGTTGCAAAGATAGTCGCTATTTAGTCCAGAAAATCCCACAAGCACAGATAAGAGTCATAAGGACCATTAGCGCAAAGGTTGTCGCCAATAAAGAACTATCGAGCAACAATTGGGAGCAATCAAAGTGTTGTGGTAGGGGTGTGAGAAGGTCAGGGCATTAGTGACCTGCGCAGACTAGCACACAAGTGAGAAAGCCCAACAACACTTTTAGCCATGAGTAGTCAGAGAAGGTCACAAGGGTTAAGAGGTATGCTAAGCACAGATTGCATGTCAATGGCAACAAGGATGAGGTAGAGGATAGGCTTAATGAGGCTGATAATTTTAGCCAATGGAAGGACAGGTTTGTGTTGGTGCTTCAAGAGTTTGAGCAATGGGACATTGTTGAGAAGACAGTGACAATACCCATTGATCTAGTACAACTAGTTGATTTTAACAAGATAAATCTTAAGGCCAAGAGGCTCCTTCTAGATGTTATCAAAGACCACCTTATTCCTCATGTTTTGAGAAAGACTTGTGCCTTTGAGATGTGGGAAATCTTGATTAAACTTTTCCAGAGCACTAATGAGAAGGAAGATGGTGTTGCGGCAAATGCTAAGGCAAACCAAGATGACCAAAACCGACATTGTTTCCTCATACCTCACTAAAGTCACTCAAGTGAGATATATGTTAGCAGGCATGGGAGAAACCATCTTTGATGAGTAGCTGGTTAGATCATCCATGAGTGGTTTTTCCAGGGATTGGGATGCCTTCATTGATGGGATAGTGGCTCATGAGCATCTTCCAGACTAGGGAAGAATGTGGGATGATTTCCATTAAGAGGGGAAAGGTGAGTAGGAAGAGTTATTCTCCAGGCATTGCCAAGAGACTTAGTTGGTATGATATGACATTGATAGATGCTCAAGACTACGATAGGACTCCTCAGAGCATGGTTGGTTGTGACAGGTTCTCAGCTCAAGTTTCATGTTAGGTAGCAGGACAAATGTTAGGGTTAGAGGGAGCCACTATAGGTAATGGGACAGGCTTGGAGACAAATCTAGGTGGAGAAAGTTCTTCTAGAAGTACCTCCCTTGCAAAGAACACTTGCTCTACGTTGAGAAAGTTGTTGATGTAACTTGGCCTAACTTTAACTTAAGGAAAAGCACATATTAATATGTTGGTTTATTGGGCTAAAATAAAACTTAGGAAAAGTAAATTAATTAATTTAGAGAATAAGTTTTAATCTTAGCCATTGATTTCAAGTGAGGCAAGATTTAATCTCGATAGTCAATCACTTTGAGATTAGGGTTAGGGTTAGGATTATGGTTTTGCCTCAATGTAAAGTTATAAAAGAAAGGCTAAGGTGAGGATAAGACACATAACAATAGCACAAGTTTGGGAGCAACATCTCAGTTAGCATGTGTTGGATCCAAGAGAGTGCAAAGGGGCTAGAGATCCAGATCTGCAAGAGAGCACAGATTTGTTGGAAGTTGGAACAAATTTGGCATATTGTAATCTATAATTTCTCAATTGGGCCATTATCCCAAAATGGGAGCCCAAATAAGTTTCGAGTTTTTGTTAATGAAGAACTTATTTGTTGGGCATAAATCTATTTGTAATTCATGTGATTCAAATCATAATTTGCTTCCATTGAATTTTGTGTTAGGAACTTAGTTGTGTATTTGTTAAGTAATTAATTGCTTGGAATTTGTTGATTTTCTAGAGAAATCAAGACTAGTACAATTTTTCAAACTGATAACTACTTCTAATGATACAATTTGAATTCTTTAGAGCATTCCAATCATCAAGCAGTTATACATGAAAAAATTCAACCGTTAACAATAGAGCAACAATAGAGATCACAATAAACAATAAGACAAGAGGCACCAAAATTTAGGCTAGTGGCCAAGGCAAAACCCACAAGGGGAAAACCCAACAAATCTTTCATTATGAGAGAGAATTCAATTCATCAAAAAAATGTACATCAAAATATTCCAAACAAGATTTCAATCTCCGTCCTCAATATTTTCCAAGTCAAACTAGTCAAAGGAGATAGAAAATAGTCAACATTGGTCCAAGTCAAAGTCTACAACAAAGGGGCCAGATTTCAGCCTAAGGTAACTAAATAGAAGGGGCCAAAATTTGGTCATGTAATCACCTCAGAATTTTAGTCAAAACTATGAGTTTGACCTGCAGTCAACCCTGTATTCAACGGCCCAAAAACAAACTCAAACTTCAGTCAATCAACTAATCAATGAACAGTCAACAAACCAAGGAATTTTCAGCCTCTAAGTCTGGTCAAAATCTTGGTCAAATAGTAGCTAGAAATGCCAATCCAATGCTTCTCAAGGACAAAAACAAAAGAATTGATCAACGTAGAAAATTCTCCTTCTCTTTAGCACGTGTGGATTGTTCTTGTTCTATTTCAAATCAAATGGATGAGTTGATGTTTGTTCCAAATGAGGTCAATGAACTTCTATTTATACGTGAGTTAGAAGGAGGGCTTTTACCTTAGGGTCAAACATTCAATGAATGGGGTTGACTTCATCAAATGAGGCCGACTTGGTCAACATGAAAAATACAAATTTTCTCTTTTGATTTCCAGATGGAAATACCGACTGCAACTACCAATTTTCAACACTTCCTCTTAGATAGAGAGGTACTTTTCATTCTCTCTCTCTCAAGATCAATCTCCCTAACCAATCCATTGCTCTCTCAGTAACAACCTAAGGGAGAGATCAAATGTATAAGTCTCATCATAAGGAAAGATACGTAGCATCAAACTCATCCCATAAGCCAAAACCCAATGGCATTAAGGTTACTGCCCAACTAACCATGGGATCAATCAATGAAGCCAAACTCTCCAACCATATGCAATGGTTTCTTAGTCAAGCACAATGACCCAAGACATGATCCATCTCCCCAACCATAAACAAGGTCTCTCGTTCCATGACCCGAGGCGAGAATCCATATCTCAATCCTTGACTATATAGTCTCTCGTGTTGGAATTGTAACCAGGGTCGGTCTTCATAGTTGTCATTGTAATTGTATTTTATGTAAAAGCAAAAGAAGAAAAAATTATTATTATTTTCTAGCATGTTATTCATGCTTTGTTTTGGTCAAAAGAAAATGTAAAAGGGAATTTTCTTCGTGACCCTTGTAAAAGAAGTAAATCTGAATATTTAATAGCATCATTTGTCCCTTCAATTTGCCAAGCGGCCCTCCAAGGAACAAGTCAACTCTGCTCTTAAAGGCACCTTTTTGAATGAGGCAACCACCATATATTGGAGACATTACTCCACCATTTGGTAAGCAATTCAATGCTCATCTATGCAAAAAGAATGTGGATGTTTAAGAATATTTCTTTTGTGGAATACAAGTTTTCTGAGGCTACATCTATGTAATTATGCAAACCTTTTGGGGCACTGCACTTTTGTGATATGTGAAGATATTTGAGGGACCAGACTTTTATGACATTAGAGCTATTTGAGGGACTAGACTTCTATGGCACGCGAGATATATGAGGCACCAAACTTTTGTGGTATGCGAACTATTTGAGGGAGCAGTCTTTTGTGGTATGAAAGCTATCAAAGGCACATAAATCCTGTGAAACTGAGGTTGGACTAACGGCCTAATGGAGACAGACTAATGGCATCTTATGAACAAACTTATGAACTTCATGTTCAGATTTGGTGGAGGGCTGACTTGGCAGTTGGATTACTGGTCAATTTACCTATGATTTGGATTTCTCTTGTTGACTAAGGATTCTATAAGGAAAGGATTGTTTGGTTTTCCCCTTGTGGGTTTTGCCCTAGCCTCTGGCCTAATTTCTAGCGTTTCTTGTCTTTTTGTGCATTACATTTGTATAATTGCTTGTAGATCTAATGAATAAAGTAAATGCTAAATGAAAAATATATATAAATAGTCACAAGTAATTATCATGTTCAGAAATTCATCATTGTAATTGAATTTCCAACATCTCATTCAAATACAATGACCCAGGGAAGAGAACTCAAAATCAATGTCCCCGACCAAACCCACTGGTCTCTTAGTTAAACACAATGACTTAAGGGATCACTCTAAGCCTTGAAACCTAACTCCCCAACCATATTGGTTTCTTAGTCAATCTCAATGACCCAAGGGAGTAACCAGGACACTTTGCCCAACCATAAATCTCGATCTCTCAACTAAGCCCAAGGAAGATTGTCAATCACATGATGCTATTCAATCAATGCTCTCTCTCACATAGAGAGGAATTCTCAACAACTCCAAGTTGTTCTCTGAAATAAGCAAACTTCATTCGGAATAAAGGTTTCATCAAAACATCAGCGACCTATAATCAATAGGCACATACTCGAGCCTCACAACTCCTCTCTGAAAAATATTTTGGATGTAATGATAATTGATCTCAATGTGATTCAACCTGTCACGAAAAAAATGGGTTCTGACAAAGCTTTACACAAATTTGATTATTGCAATATATAATGGTCAATTCTAGCACTTGATCAAACAAACCAACAAACAACTTTTGAAGCCACACAGCTTCACAATAGGCTGAACAGGAAACAATATACTCGGCCTCAGTCGTACTAAGAGCAACAGAAGTTTGCTTCTTACTAGACCATGAAACCATAGAAAAGCCCAAGCTAAAACAAAACCCAAAGGTGCTCTTTCTATGATCAGTTCTTCCAGCCCAATCAGCGTCAGTAAAACCATGCCACTGCCATTTTCCATTAAAAACATATCTTATACCATAGTCAATGGTGCCACGTAGATATCTCAATATATGTTTCACTGCAACCCAATGCACATGTTAGGGCTCAACCAATAATCGGCTCAACATGTTCACAGAATAACAAATATCAGGTTTGTTGTTCACCGGATAGTTCAATGAGACAATGAATTTGAGATAAATAGAGGGATCAATCAAATCAAAATCACAATCATGTATCTTCTTCAAATTTTCCATCATGGGAGTGTCCATGCACTTGCAGTTCATGCCAAATTTCTGAAGGATCTTATAGTGTACTTGCCTTGTCCAATAAATATTTCATCAGGCTTTTTCCATAATTGCAATTTCCAAATAGTAATGCATAAGACCAAGATCCTTCATTTCAAATTTAGAAATAAGCTCCCTCTTACACTAGACAATGAGAACATCAGCCCCTATCAAAAACAAATCATCTACAGAGAACAACGAAATCAAGGGCTCATTAGAGAAATTTTGAGGTTTAAAATGGGCCTCCAAAGAATATTATAAAATAATAATGGAAATAATAAAATAACATTAGATTACATCATCAAATTTTAGAGGGAAAAAAAAATAAAAATCTACTTTTTCAACTCGTATTTTCAACTTACTTGCCTACGATTTTACTCAAATTTTGAGCAAGGGCAATTGTTGGATGCAGAATTTAATTCCTCATCCAAAGAGTACCCATGTTGCATACTTTCGATGGACCTTGCTACAAGAAAAAGGAGAAATACATACAAAATGTGATTGCAACCAATGGAGGTTATAGATATAAAATATGTTCCAAGGAGCCATCAGAACCTTCTTGGAGTCCTAGCGATGGAGGACAAGGGGTATGAAGTTCTCTTCTACACAGATAAGTGATCTTCAAGTTGAGATCTTCCAGTTCGAGTATAGAACAAGTCATTGGGAGGAGAGAGGATAATATGTATGTTGAGGGATCAACCAGTGAGGCCCTTGGTTCATGAGAGGAATTGTTGAATGGCATTGTCATTGATACCAACATCAATCCTTTGAACGTACTTAATATTTGTCTAGTTTGCATTAATTGGAAGCTCCAATTAACAAGAAGCAGGGAAGCCCTAGATGCCTTGCACTTGTTGAGGAAAATGGATGTAAAGAACAATGATTCTGATCATAAGACCATCATCATTTGATTCTCCTCAAACTGTCAATTCCAACAGTATGTGACACACCTCATAACTATTGAAGATGTAACTAGTGTCGATCTTCATAATTGTAATGATGTCATGTAATCATTGTACTTGTCAAAAAATATTTATTTGTATAAAGAAAATTATTTTATTATGAAATGGGTTTCTTGCCCATTATAGGTCAAGCACCCATTGTGTGCTTTAGGATTTATTGTGTCAAGTCAAAGGTCAAAGTCATAATGTAAACTCCCTTGGAGGGCTCTTGTATCAAGAAAAGAAAAATATTTTGTGTAAAAGATGAGTCTAGAGGCCACCAAAAGGACAAGTCAACCTAGAAGAGGCCTAATGTACCCCTCAAGAATCCTATATAAAGAGAGGAGCTCAACCTAATTAGATACATACAAACATCAAGTATTTTTTGGATCTGATCTGTACAAGAGGAGTGAAATTTCTTGAAGAAGCAACGAAAGGAAGGAAGAGCGAAATTTTGTTATTGGTATTACTACAACTCACACATGTAAGTCTATTGGAGGAAACTAGGGTTTCCTCAAATCTGAAGTTGCAGAAATTTCGTTGGAGGGTTTGGCTAGCTTGTCTTTTGGTTGTTCTTGGGTCAAGGTCTTGGTGGTCTTCATTATTGATTCTATAAGGAAGAGTTTCTGGTTTTTCCCCTTGTAATGGTTTTACCTTGGTTTAGAGCCTATCTCTGGTGTTCTTTTGTGTGTATTGTGATCTTATTGGCATTTGTCTTGATGATGATTCACTAATCTAATATCTCAAAAAAGTGTCAAGGATAAAGAGAAATCAAATTTATGAAACTTTAATCTATTATGCCCTACATTTCTCAACATGGTATCAAAGCTATGGATTTGAAGAAAAGGAAGAAAAGAAGATCTCCTTGGCTCCAATCTATCTCAAGGAAGGCATCTATCTAAGACCAAGCTCCTAGAGGAAGAGGATCAAATTTTTGGGCACTCCATCTAGCCCTAATTGCAGTGATCTGTTGATTTGGGATAGCATCGGATGTGCTCTAGCCATGAAAATTGGTGGAGAGGCTAAAGCACATGAAATCTCCAAGACCCAAAAATGGTTTGGGCAGATTCTAACCGGTTTGGGAGATATTAAAATAATTAATATTTTTAATGGAGTTCCTAAGTCTAAACTTAGAAAAAATAAAATATTAACGAGTATTAATATAAAACTGGGTTAGAAAGGTCCAAAAGTCATGGATCAAACCAAATTTAATCTTAACCGTTGATTAGAGATTTAATCTCGGTCGTTGATGGACCAACGAGAAAAGTATAAGAAGAGGCTTGAGGGTCAGTTGGAGGACACACTGAGGGAGACCAGTCAGTTCAATTTCTGGAGCAGGGATAGCTGAGAAATTCGAACTAGTGGCCTGGAGAGCAATAGGAGGCAACACGTACGGAACAGAGAGTCGAGAGCAGCCCCAGAAGACCAGTGCAGAGGTTGGAGAGGTAGATGCAGAGCCTCTCAAGCAGATGCAAAGGCAGCAGTAGACTGCGCAGTCACTGGAGGGCTTGTGTGGGTGATGTAGAGAGGCCCAGTGCTGACGCAAAGAGGCAGGGGCTGACGCAAAGTGTTTGGGAGCTACGCAGAGGTCAGCCAGGCTAACACTAAGACTGGGAGAAGTGTTGGAGAATTTTTTCTCTCTATTGGGTAAGCCAATTTGGCACCCTGTTGTATCGAAGAATCATTGAATAATAAAATCCTCCCTTACTGCACGGGTTTTCCCACATTGGGTTTTTCTAGGGACTGTTGTCCAAAATATCTGTGTCGATATGTTGATTCTTGTGCATGTGTTTGTTTCTATATTATGGTGTGATATCTGTAGCAGAATTTATTTTAATGTTTATTGAAGGAATTTCATAAATAATTTATTGGAAAATAAGTAGGTAAAGTAAATCAATTGTTGCAGTGATAGAATTTTCACATGGTATCGGAGCAAGTAATCAGAGATAGGAAGGGAAAATCAATTATGGGTCGAGACCATGATGCAGAGGCATCTACGTCAGGAGACTCGCACAGATTTTAAAAAAATTACACAAGAGAAAGTGATTTCGATTTCTCTATGTTGGCTTTGATCCGAATGGAAAATGGCATCAACCCATGGTATTCATCCACCCATGTTATTTATCCACCCATGGAATTTACCCATGGTATTGTAAGTGGCATCCAACCATGGTATTTATCCACCCATGGTATTGTAAGTGACATCCACCCATGGTATTCATTCACCCATGGTATTTGCCCATGGTATTGTGACATCCACCCATGGTATTCATTCAACCATGGAATTGACCCGTGGTATTGTGACGTCCACCCATGGTATTTATTCGCCCATGGAACTAACCCGTGGTGTTGTGACATCCACCCATGGTATTCATTCACCCATGGTATTGTAACTCAAAAATACTATAAGTAACAAGTCACATTTTGTAAAACGACAGTTTGTCCGCCACAATGTAATCTTTGTGGTTTTATTCATTGGGCATTCTTCTCTTTTCTTCTGGCATTTTAATTTTTTATTAAAACGGAGAATAACTGTAAAAGCTACATTGTGGCGGACAAACTGTCCTTTTACAAAATGCAACTTGTTACTTGTAGTATTTTTCAATTACAATACCATGGGTCAATTCCATGGGTGGATGTCACAATACCACGGGTCAGTTCCATGGGTGAATGAATACCATGGGTGGATGTCACAATACCATGGGTCAATTTCATGGGTGAATGAATACCATGGGTGGATGTCACAATACCATGGGAAAATACCATGGATGAATGAATACCATGGGTGGATGTCACTTACAATACCATGGGTGGATGCCACTTATAATACCATGGGTAAATTCCATGGGTGGATGAATACCCTGGGTTGATGCCATTTTCCATTCGAATTAGGCTTCCAGGCTGGAAGAAGAAGTGGATTGTATGACTAGTTCTGCATCATCAGAGATATGGTATATAGACAGTGGAGCCTCTTAGCATATGATGGAAATCCAAAATGTTTCTCAGATTATCGGGAGGAGAAGATGAACTTCCAGATCACCATGGGGAACAAGGTAAAGTGTACTCTAGTAGGGAGGGGTACCATAGTTTTTCAAATAGAATCGGGAGAGCAGTTCCATGCTACCAATGTGCTGCATGTACCAGGATTGGGGATGAACTTACTTTCTGTGTCGCAACTTCAAGGCAAAGGCTATGATGTCTTCTTCGTCAAGGAGAAAGTATACGTCAAACACCCCAGCTGGAAAAAGAAAGCACAGATCATGATAAAAAATAACAAGTTGTATAGACTACAACTAGAATCACCAATGGCACTAATAGGCAGTCATGGAGACAAAGATTTGAATGAACTATGGCAC
This sequence comes from Pinus taeda, assembly GCA_000404065.3. Classification (NCBI taxonomy): domain Eukaryota; kingdom Viridiplantae; phylum Streptophyta; class Pinopsida; order Pinales; family Pinaceae; genus Pinus; species Pinus taeda. The sequence continues at coordinate 85,667 of APFE030269424.1, read as the reverse complement.
AAAAGAATGGGACATTTGCACCATGGGGCTCTAAGAATTCTCAAGAGCACTGTAACAGGAGCATGGAACAAGATGATGTATGCAGAAGATGTGCTCTAGGAAAGTATGCCAAAGCAGCATTTCCTAGAAGTAAAAACAGGGCCAAGAGTGTACTAGGATTGATACACTCAAATATCTACGGACCTATGTCAACTAAAGCTCTTAGTGGTGCCAAGTACTTCCTTACCTTCATTGATGACCACTCAAAGAAAACTTGGAGTTATTTTCAGAAAACCAAGGACGAGGTTTTTTGTCAATTCAAAGAGTTCAAGGCTCTGGTGGAGAATCTGGTTTGCGCTCAGATAATGGTGGAGAATATGTCAATAAGGACTTCATTGATTTTTGCGCTAAGGAGGGCATCAGAAGAGAGTGGACAGATCCTTACAATCCGGAGCATAATGTAGAAGCAGAAAGGAAGAACAGGACTACTGTTGAAGTAGTTAAGGCCATGATGTATGATCAGGATATGCCAAAATTCCTATGGGCGGAAGCATGCAACACATTAGTCTATGTTCAGAACGTGACTCCTCATCAGGCATTGAGCCAGAATACTCCAGAGAAAGTTTTCACAGGGAAAACGCCTGAAGTCAATCATTTCAAGATATTTGGGAGTTTAGCATATTGCTGCGTACCCGAGGAAAAGAGGAAAACGCTGAATCACACTGTGGAAAAAGGGTATCTAGTGGGATATAGCAAGAACGCTAAGGCATACAGAATCTATTTTCCAGGGAGTAGGAAGGTAGCGGTTCGACAAGATGTGAAGTTCATGGAGGACAGGGCTTTCAGAAAATCTCATGAAATGCCTTCCGAAGAGCAGTCAAAAGAGGAGTCGTTGGTTAAACCTCTTCAACCAACACAAATAGAGAATTCTTCCTCGGGTCAGAAAGATTCATAGGATGAGGAGGAGCTAACAGAAGCACCTATTGGCAGAGGAAAAATTAGCAGGGAACTTCTTCAGATTCTACAAGATGCAAAGGACTTCATCGATGCACCAAGAAGCAATAAGAGGGAGCGAAAACACCCAGATAGATACCAGGCATTAATAGCTCAGGATGGGGAGACTGCTAGTTTCCAGGAGGGAGCTCAACATCAGGTTTGGCTAGATGCGATGGTAGAGGAGTACAACTCCATAATGGTGAACAATGTCTAGGAGGTAGTGCTAAGGCCTCAAGAAAGATTAGTGGCGGGTTCGAGATGGATCTACAAGATCAAATACGATGCAGACGGCAGTGTAGAGAAATATAAAGCCAAGTTTGTGGCTAAGGGATATGCTCAGAAGGAAGGAATTGACTATGAAGAGATCTTCGCCCTGGTATCCAGGTATACATCTATTAGAACCATGATATCTCTTGCAGCACAGATGGGGTGGGAGATTCATCAGATGGATGTCAAAACGACATTTCCAAACAGGGTGATAGAAGAAGAGGTATACATTGAACAACCAGAGGGCTTTGAGACACATGAGAGAAGTCTCATGTATGCAAGTTGAAGAAAGCCTTGTATGGGCTAAAACAAGCACCTAGAGCATGGTATGGTCGAATTGATGGCTACTTGCAAAAAAATGCGATTTGTCAAAAGTGACGCAGATCCAAATCTCTACTATCTAGTTGTAAAGAATGAGTCGCTAATCTTAGTATTGTATGTGGATGATCTCTTTCTGACAAGATCATCCAGGCTCATCGAGGACTGCAAGAAGAATCTAGCCATAGAGTTCGATATGAAGGATTTGGGACGAATGCATTATTTCCTAGGGTTGGAAGTTTCGCAGCAAAAGGGAGAGATCTTCCTTGGGCAAGGGAGATATGCTATAGAAATTCTGAAGAGATTCAGGATGGAGGACTGTAGACCCATGGCTACTCCAATGATCACCAATTGGAAGAAGATTGATGCATCAGAAGACAAGGATGTTGATTGCACATTATACAGGCAGCTCATAAGGCCCCTAATGTATCTGGTCAATACCAGGCCAGACATTTGCTACATTGTCAACACCCTCAGTCAGTTCATGGTGGAACCGCAGAGGGCGCACTGGGCAGCAGCCAAACATGTTCTCAAGTATTTACAGGGAACAGTCGATTATGGGCTCTGGTACACCAGGAGTAAGGATATCAGATTGAGTGGATTTACTGATGCAAATTGGGTAGGAAGTTCAGTGGATCGGAAAAGTACCTTTGGGTATTGTTTCAACATTGGATCAGGAATGACCTCCTGATGCAGTAGGAAACAGAAGTCCGTGGCTCTGAGCTCATCAAAGGCAGAATATATGGTGGCAAGCACAGCTTCGTGTGAGGCCATATGGCTCAAAAAACTGCTTGTGAACCTATTCCGAAGAAAAATGGAGGCAACCAAGATCATGTGTGATAATCAGAGTTGCATCAAGCTCTCTGAGAATCCAATGCTTCATGATCGGTCAAAGCATATTGATATCCGGTGTCACTTTGTCAGATACCGTGTCCAACAAGGAGTTGTACAATTGAGCCACACTTCTACAGGAAAACAGGTGGTAGACATCCTCACCAAGGCCCTTGGAAGAACAAAGTTTGATTATTTCAATGAAAAGATGGGGATAATAAAGAATCCATTTTGTTAGGATATTCCAACACATAGGAAATAGTTAAGTATAACTTGGTCTAGTGTAGAGTTAGATAAAGTGTGTTTCTTTACTATGTACTTTTGTAACTTACAATCAGATGGTCACAATATGTAGTGATCCGACGGTTCATTCTCTCCTCGGTATTACCGACACTTGATCTGTAGCTTAACACCCGGTTGGTCCATGATCTCTATTTAAAGAGCATGGAGGTTCATTTGTAGGGTAACCATTCATGAGAGAAGCTTATGTAAATTTTCATTCTTTTATTAATAAATTGCCTAAAGTGGCCGTGTTGGCTCAAGTCGTGGACTGTTTCCCTCTTTGAGGGTTTTAACCACATCAAGAATACTGGTGTACTGATCTGTGATCTGTTTGTGAGCAGTGTCCTTTGGTGTTCTGTCTGAGGAACTTACCCTGTAAATTCCTTTATGGTATCAAAACTATTTGAGGGCCGCATCTGTTGGTGATCCAAATCTGAAGCCAGTAGAACTGCATCTGACTGTCGTTTCCTAGATCTACTATTTCTGACTGCTTTCGAGCCGAGAGGACTGCTCTGTTGTGTTAGGAGCATCTGTTCTAGTGAGGAACCCCTTTCGTTTCATGCGAAAAGATTTCTGGTAGCCTTAGCTACGTCATTTTTAAGATTTAGAGGTATACAGTGTTTATTTGCAGTTTTTAGTTATTTTCTCTCTATTTATTTTGGTTTATTTATCTCTTTGTTTTTTATTATCGGATTCATACCTTTCATTTATGCGTATGCTCTTTGCCCCGCGGTTTTGTGCGATCTAGGCAAATTAGAAACAGAAATGAAGGATTTTTCTCATGCATATGCTCTTTTCCGCTGCGCCTTAGTGTGATCTCAGAAAATCAGAAACTTTGAGGAAAAAATTTAGTTTCCAGGTAAACCTAACTTCAAACCATAAGGTTTGTTTTTTTTGCATGTCCGTGTTGTGTTTTGTGGTTTTTGTTTTGTAAGCAAAAAAAAAAGTTTTCTTAAGTAAGCACGCACCCCAAAGCTTCAGTGACTATAACCAAAGAAAAAAAAAACCCTTCCTTTTTTCCAAAAATTACTAACCTTTTAAACTAACTCACTTGATCCAAAGTTACTTTATGAGAATATAGGTCTTGGGTTCAAGTCTTTCTTTTTGTTGAGTTACTTTTTCAAAAAGCACATGTAGCTTATGTTTTAAGGTTACTTTATGTAAAAGTGTTCTCACCCATTATAAAATGTGAGTCACTTATAAATCTAAAGTCTCTTTATCTTTTATTTAAGTTACAATTTAGTGGGTAGCTCATAAAGTACCATTGTAAAAGTGACTTTCACTTATTTATAAAAGTGAGTCACATAATTTTTTTTAGAAGTGAGCTAATTTTATGTTTGGAAAGGGTGGGGGGTTACATATAACATTATCATTCATTTCCGCACATTCACACACTTCGTCAGCATCTTCAACAACTTTTCTTCAAAAAGCCATAACTTCTTCATCCAGAAGCCGTTTTCAGAGCCGTTTTTTTAATCAGCGTATTTTTTCGAGATCTTTCCATTGGAACACTTAGTTTCAGCATCTACAGCGTCATTTTCTGTTAAAATGGAAAGTCCATGCCAAGTTATTCTTGATAGCACCAATTACTTCCAGTGGTGATCCTACATTGTGGATTTACTTAGAAGTAAAGGTTTTTACATAATAGCCTTAGGCCAAGAAACCAAACCTCAGATGAAGATAAGGCAGCCAAATGGGAAAATAGGCAAGATCAAATACGTGGATTGATAGGGATGTCTATTTCTCCAAACCTTAGATTCCATATCGTAGTACTTGATACTCCTAATGAAGCAATGAAATAGTTCACTGAAGTTTTTGGAATTAAAAATGAAATTAGAGCCCATCAACTCGATAATGAGTTGCTTACATTGGACCCCAATAATTTTTCTTCCATTGAAGATTTTTTGTCCAAGTTCAAGACCCTTAGACTTCTCTTGGAAGGTGTTAAGGTTAAGAAAGTAGATGGTAGCCTTATCTATTCCATTCTTACTAAGTTGGGACCAGCATACTCTGTGTTTGTTTCCACTTTCCATTCTACTAGAAAAGCCTTTATTTCTCAAGGACAAAACTACAAGTCCCCCTCTTTTGAGGCCTTCTCTGATTCTTTAATAAGAGAACAAGAAAAGCTCTTATATCTTGGTCTTCTTAATCTTGGAAACTCTTCTAAGAAAGCCTTAGCTGCCCAGCAGCAACCAAATTCAAAGAATTCTAAGCAGTATCGTAAAAATAATGGTCCTAAACCAAAGAAGGGTCCTAAGCAATTTCAGCCTCAAAATGAAAAATCATTTCAACAAAATGATAAGGCAAATAAAAACAAAGGAAAGAACACTGATAGAGATTGCCACTTTTGTAATGAAGATGGCCACTTAGAATTCAAATGCTTTAAAAAGATGGAAGCCTTGGAAGCAGCAATGAAGAAGCATAACATCCATTTGGAGCACTCTTCAACTTCAACTTCATCTTCAGGAATAGCACTTTCTGCATGTGGTTGTCAATCATGTCGGTCTAGTTATGCACTAAATGTATCTTCTTCTTCTCATTCTCATGAGTGGCTCATTGATTCTGGAGCTTCTTATCACATGGCCAAAAACAAAGCCATGTTTTCTTCTTTAAATGATTGTAACACCAAAAATATATTTGTTAGTAATGATAGATCTCTTAGTGTTGTAGGAACTGGAACTATTCATCTAGACAATGGTCAATTTAATGATGTATTATGTGTTCCAAGCTTATCCTGCAACCTTCTATCTGTATATCAGATAACTCATTCAGGTGAAGATAAAATCGTTGAATTTTCACTTCACGATGTTGTAATTAAGGACCTAAGAGATCCTAGACAGATTTTAGCTACTGGCATTGCTGATGATTCTACAAGGTAGTATAAGTTTAACAACTTTCGGTCATCAAATCTTCCCTCAGTATTTGTTGCTCATAATGATGAAGTAAGCAAACCTTGGCATCAGCGATTTAGTCACTTAAACTATTACTCCCATCAGAATCTATGTAAAGAAAATATGGTGACAGGTCTTCCAATCGTATATTGCAGAGATGGTGTTTGTTCCGGATGTGTACTCGGAAAACATCATCGGGATAGTTTTGAAAAACGTGCCTCTTGGCACGCCTCAGCCCCTTTACAGCGTGTGCATAGTGATTTATGTGGTCCACTTCCAGTTGTTTCATTCTCTGGCTACAAGTATTTCTTAACTTTCATTGATGATTTCTCCAAACGCACTTGGTATACTTCTTAAAACTCAAGAGTGAAGTATTTAACATGTTCTTGGCCTTTAAGGCCTTTGTTGAAAAACAATCTGGACATCAAATTCTTAAGCTTAGATCTGATAATGGTGGAGAATATGTTAACAACAAATTCATCAACTTTTGCACTGAGAATGGAATTCAAGTGCAACATATTGTTCCATATACTCCACAACAAAATGGTGTAGCTGAAAGGAAGAATTGCACCTTAAAGGAAATGGCTAATTGTATGCTTCAATCTAAAGGACTTAGTCTTAATTTTTGGGTAGAAGCAATTAACTGTGCAAATTACATACTAAATCGCACTCCTACTAAGGTTTTAAAGAATATCACTCCAGAAGAAGCGTGGAGCTCAATTAAACCAGATGTGAGTCACTTTCGTGTTTTTGGAAGTGAAGCATGGGCCCATATTTCAGATGAGAAACATAAAGCTTTAGAACCTAAGAGTGAAAAATGTATTTTTGTTAGATATTTTGAAGATGTCAAAGGATATAGACTTATTCCACTTAAGTCCAAAAAAGTTATCATTAGAAGAGATGTAAAGTTTGCTGAAAATATATCAGCCTACGAGCATAGTTCGGCGGATGTGCCACTTCTCTCTATCCTTTCTACTACTGAAAATATTTCTTCTTCATATGATGACAGCGAGGATGACAATCCTCCCCCACCTTCTCAGGATCCTCCTTTAGCTCCTCAACTTCCAAAATGGGTCTGTACTACTCGAGATGCAGCAGGTGCTCTTGCCAGTGATCCTACAAATCAACAACATACACGTTCTCAGTTAGATAGAGCCTCTTCTTTACTGGCTCAAGCTTCAGCGAATTATGCTCTTGACAACTTTGCAGAAGCTTCAAGCCATCTAGATTGGGACGCAGCGATGAATAAAGAATATTGTTCATTATTTGTAAATGATACATGGGATCTTGTTCCTCTTCAAAAGGGACGAAAACTTGTTAGATGCAAATGGGTTTACAGAACCAAGTATGGACCAGATGGAAAAGTTGATAAACATAAAGCTCGTCCTTTTGCTAAGGGTCTTTCACAAGTTGAAGGCATTGACTATACTGAAACCTTCTCCCCTGTTGCCAAAATGAACTTTATCTGCCTTGTTCTTTCCCTTACTGCCTCTTTCAAATGTGAAATCCATCAAATGGATATTAAAGCTGCCTTCTTGCATGGGGACTTGCAAGAAGAAATCTATATGGAACAACCTATTGGATTTATACAAACAGACTCCAGCCTTGTATGTCGGCTTAAGAAAATGGTCACGTATCTTATCATTCTTGTTGTTTATGTTGATGATCTTATCCTTACTGGTAGTGATTCCAACCTTATAAACCATGTGAAGTCTAACCTTAAAAAGAAGTTTGAAATGACACACTTAGGACACTTGCATTATTTTCTTGGTCTTCAAGTCTTGCAATCCAAGGAAGGTATTTCCCTTTCCCAGTGCAAGTATGCCTGTGATCTTCTACGCCATTTTCACATGGAAGACTGTAAGCAAGCCCCTTCTCCCTTTCAGTCTGGAGCCAAACTTTCAGCCACTTGTACTTCCCCTAAAGTTGTTGCTACCTTATACCATCAACTTGTAGGAAAACTTTTGTATCTGACCCATACTCGTCCTGACCTTTCCTTTGTTGTTGGCCTTATTGCTCGGTTTATGCAAAACCCACATGAAAGTCATTGGAAAGCAGCTAAAAGAATACTTCATTATGTTCGAGGTATAGTTCAGTTTGGGATTCATTACAGTGCAGAAGCATCTCCTCTATTGGTTGGTTTCACTGATTCTGATTGGGTTGGTGAACCTAATGATCGGAAGTCTATTGCAAGTTATGTGTTCATTCTTGGTTCAGGACCTATTACATGGGCTTCCAAGAAACAAAGTGCCATTTCTCTTTCTTCAGCAGAAGCAAAGTATCGTGGTGCAGTGGAAACTAGTAAGGAATCCCTGTGGCTTCGTCAGATCCTGTCAGAGTTTGGCTTTCAGCAGCAGAATCCGACTACAGTTTGGTGTGATAATCAAAGTGCCATTCAACTATGAAAAGATCAAGTCCAATATCAGCGCAGCAAACACATTGAACTGCACATGCACTTCAACAGAAAACTCATTCATGACCATGTTCTTGAAGTGTAATATTGTTCAACAGATGATCAAGTTGCAAATGTCTTTACAAAGGCTCTCATAGTGGCGAAGTTTACTAAACTTCAATTTATGGTTGGAGTTGAAGAAGTTGTCACTAAGGGAGGGATAGGCTCTAATGCCTCCTTCCTTCTCCTATTGTGTCATATTTGTACATCCTTCAATCCCATCCCAAGTTGTTCTTAAGGGGGAATGTTAGGATATTCCAACACATAGGAAATAGTTAAGTATAACTTGGTCTAGTGTAGAGTTAGGTAAAGTGTGTTTCTTTACTATGTACTTTTGTAACTTACAATCTGACGGTCACGATATGTAGTGATCTGACTGCTCATTCTCTCTTTGGTATTACTGACACTTGATCCGTGGCTTAACACCCGATTGGTCAATGATCTTTATTTAAAGAGCATGGAGGGTCATTTGTAGGTTAACCATTCATGAGAGAAGCTTATGTAAATTTTCATTCTTTTATTAATAAATTGCCTGAAGTGGCCGCGTTGGCTTGGCTGTGGATTGTTTCCCTCTTTGAGGGTTTTAACCATGTCAAGAATATTGGTGTACTGATCTATGATTTGTTTGTGAACGGTGTGCTATGGTGTTCTGTCTGAGAAACTTACCCTGTAAATTCCTACACATTTCAATAGCAAAATTGGAGGTTATGTTGCAGTGTGATAGCAATCAGCAGTAGCACGGTGCAATGTGGCAGAGAGAGTTGTAGTGCAGATGCAGCGTTGAAAGAAAGGACCAGCAGCAGCATGGATGTAGAGGGAGTTGTCGTACAGATGCAGCAGTGGCAATGGCAGGACCATGGGCAACAGTACATGATGCAGCAGACTGCAGTGCAGAGGATGTTGGGCAGGGAGGCCTAGCATCAGCACAAGGACCGATGCTGGATGATTAGGGTGATACTTAGTGAGGAGTAATACTAGAGCACAATCCTCGCTAAGAGGGAGTATTGATTTGGGGTAGCATCAGATATGCTTTAGCCATGAAAATTGGTGGAGAGGCCAAAGCACATGAGATCTCCAAGACTCAGAAATGGTTTATGCAGATTCTAACCGGTTTGGGAGATATTAAAATAATTAATATTTTTGAATGAGTTCCTAAGTTTAAACTTAGAAAAAATAAAGGGTATTAATATAAAATTGGGATGGAAGGGTCCAAAAGTCAGGGATCAAGCCAAATCTAATCTTAGCCATTGATTAGAGATTTAATCTCGGTCGTTGATTAACCAACGAGAAAAATATAAGAAGAGGCTTGAGGGTCAGTTAGAGGACACATTGAGGGAGACCAGTGAGTTCGGTTTTTGGAGCAGGGTTAGCTGAGAAAGTCGAACTAGTGGTCTGGAGAGCAGCAGGAGACAGCAAGTATGGAACAGAGAGTCGGGAGCAGCACCAGAAGACCAGCGCAAAGGTTGGAGAGGCAGACGCAGAGCCTCTCAGGCAGACATAGAGGCAACAACAGACTACGCAGTCATTGGAGGACTTGCGTGGGTGACGAAGAGAGGCCCAGTGCTGACACAGAGAGGCAAGGGCTGACACAAAGTGTCTGGGAGCTATGCAGAGGTTAGCCTGGCTGACACAGAGACTGGGAGAACTGCTGGAGAATTTTTTCTCTGTGTTGAGTAAGCCAATTTGGCACCCTATTGTACTGAAGAATTGCTGAATAATAAAATCCTCCCTTGTTGCACCGGTTTTCCCACATTGGGTTTTTCCGGGGACTGTTGTCCAAAATATTTGTGTCAATGTGTTGGTTCTTGTGCATGTGTTTGTTTCTATATTATGTTGTGATATCTGCAGAAGAAATTATTTTAAAGTTTATTGAAGGAATTTCATAAATAACTCATTGGAAAATAAGTAGGTAAAGTAAATCAATTGTTGCAGTGATAGAATTTTCACATGATCAGGTCGCACAAATACACAAGAAGAGTGAGGGTATTTGAAGAGCATACAAGCCCTATTCTAGGAGACCAAAGGGCTAATCTAATAGCCCAGTCTAGGACGAATACATTGACAAAGGAAACAAAGTTATGGGCACCTTTTATTAGTCCTCTTCTCTGTGACAAAACCGTAGACCAATGCTAGAAGAGCGAGGGCATAAAAATTTTGTATACCAAAAGGCTAGATAAGAAGCCTAGGGAAGGCCAAGCATCTTGACAAGAACAAGGGTCTAGGGTTACCTTACAATGTTTGAAATCCTCACCAAAAAGGATCTTAAATTGTATAATCGTTCAGTAGTTTTGAAATCTACTTATTGGCATTACCTTGTAAAAGAGACAAGTCTCCATCAATAGTTCTAAGCTCAACCTTGCATCAGAAGCCCTAAAAGCCTAGCTATTTCCACCTTATCAAAGGAGTTGAAAGTTTGAATTCTCATTGAAGACCGAGACCCATTCTCTATAAAGAGATCCAAGACCGAGTTTTTGAGCATAAGAGGACTGAAACCTATTAGGTCTACTCAAGAGAACCGAATTTTTGCACATGTTTGTGGTTCATCAATTCCCTGTTGAAAAGGGTCATCTTGCAAGTTTGAGTCAGACTTCATAATTACATTTCAAAAGACGTATATTGAAGCCTCAACCATCAAGAGAAGGAGTTGAGATTCCTACGCTGTGCATAAAATCAAATTGATTGAAGGCACAATAGGCCTGTCTTAAAAGAGTACTTATTGAGCTACAGTCACCATAATTTGCTAACTTGTGGAATGGCATAGAAGGCAAGAACCTGTGTTATGAAATCCACAAAGTTGTGAAGGATTTGTGCATGCGTATTTGCATTGACGAAATTGGCATATATATATACACAGTTTGAAGCTATTCAATAGTAAACCCACCTCCTCTCCTGACATTCAAAGTCAACATCTTAAAGACTTCAAGAAAATTCTTAGGTAAAGGAATATCATTGAAATAAAATTCTTTGGAACTTGTGCATCACAAAATTTGCAAGAAGAGGAACAGCAACATCTTAAAGTAACAAGAAGGAATCTCAAGTAAGTATGAATCTTCAGTTTATGTCTCAAGCATCCATTATGTCTTCGTTCTACAAGGAGAGCAACAAGCTCCATGGGACCTCTGACTACCAAGGGTGGAAGAAGAGGATTGACCTTATTCTCCTTGAGAATGATGTCACTGACTATGTAAAAGGCAATGTTATAGAACCAAATAAGAAGGGTGCCAATGAATGAATCAAGTATTTCAAAAAGCTCAAAGGATCTTGATTGAATCAATCAAAGATCATCTTATACCATTTGTGGCAGAGTTGAAAAAGGCCAAGGACATCTATGATAGAATTGAACAAGTTGTACTCAGTGAGCATCTCAGGTCAGAAAATTGCCTCGAGGAGCAAATTGTACAAGATAAGGATACTATTTGACGAAGACATTGCAACCCATCTTGTGAAGATGTCTCAATTAAGAGATCAGTTGCATGCCCTTGGAGAGACATTTTCTAATGATTCCAAAATGAAATTAGTTTATGACCAGCATATACTCCACAAAGGAACCTTCTAGCTTCAATGAACTTTGGTCTCAATGTGTAATAGAAGAATCCCAATTGAAGGCCAAGGAGGACACTGATCCTTTTGAAAACTCTCAAGCATATGCAACAAGGATGAGGACTTTGAACAAAGGAAAGATGGGAAGGTCTTGTCTGAGGAAGAAGCATGATGTGTCAGCGATAAGATGCTTCGAATGTAATGTAATGCTAGATGTCTATGTTGGTTGATATAATGAGATGCACTAATATAAGTTGAGAAGATAGCTTATAAGATGGCTTACCAATCTGACACTTCTTAAGAGAATAATTCATTGAAAGTATTGTCCTTGTACCTTTGGTCAATTATGAATACCTCCCTAGTTAAGAGGGAGTGTTGAAGATGTAACTAGTGTCGGTCTTCATAATTGTAATGATGTCATGTAATCATTGTACTTGTCAAAAGAAAGAAAAGAAAATATTTATCTGTAAAAAGAAAATATTTATTTGTAAAAAGAAAATTATTTTATTATGAAATGGGTTTCTTGTCCATTGTAGGTCAAGCACCCATTGTGTGCTTTAGGATTTATTGTGTCAATTCAAAGGTCAAAGTCATAATGTAAAGTCCCTTGGAGGGCTCTTGTATCAAGAAAAGAAAAATATTTTTGTGTAAAAGATGAGTCTAGAAGCCACCAAAAGGACAAGTCAGCCTAGAAGAGGCCTAATGTTCCCCTCAAGAAGCCTATATAAAGAGAGGAGCTCAAACTAATTAGATACACACAAGCATCAAGTATTTTTCTGAATTAATCTATACAAGGAAGAGGAGTGAAAGTTCTTGAAGAAACAACAAAAGGAAGGAAAAGCAAAATTTTGTTCATGGTACTACTATAGCTCACACATGCAAGTCTATTGGTGGAAACTAAGGTTTCCTCAAATCCGATGTTTCAGAAATTTCGTTGGAGGGTTTGGTTGGCTTTTCTTTTGGTTGGTCTTGGAAGTGTTCATTGAATTGATTCTATAAGGAAGATTTTATGGGTTTTTCCCCTTCTGGGGTTTTGCCCTGGCGTGGAGCCCAACTCTAGTGTTCTTTTGTGTGTATTGTGATCTTTTTATTGGCATTTGTCTTGATGATGAACAAAACAACATACTAATGATGATACACTAATCTAATATCACAAGAAAGTGTCAAGGATGTAGTGAAATCAAATTTATAAAACCGTAATCTACACTACACTACATTTCTCAACAATAACTCCTCACGATTGAGGAGATATGCTCAATCAAAGTTGGTGACCCCATCTCGTGGTCAAAGTCCACAAAATCAGATGGCGTGGCAACTCGACAATTGGCCAAATAATTGGGGCCAAGAACATTTTCTATTAAAGAATTTGATCGAATATTTGTAAGGTCAATCTTGGTGAAAAAGCAAATTTTTATAAAGGGCACTTAATTGAAGGATATATCAACCCTAATATTGTTGGGGATTTTGGCTCCAATATGAAAATTTGAAATTTAGTTTTGAAATTATTTTCCCTCCAAAATTCTAGGTCAGCCTCCCTTCTAAAGGCCTCCTCGTCTAGTATAAATAGGGCATTTTATCCCTCCAAAGATCAATCTACAAGTGCGCAAAGAAGAGTGTCTTTGCGTCCTTTATGGAGTAACGCTACATCTGAAGGTCATATAGGTCTGAAGCAATTGTTTTGGTTTAATTCTTTTTACTGTGATTTTGGCTATTCATTGGGGTATTGGTCTAACTCTGACGGCATTCAACTTCCATCATAATCTTGTCCAAAGGTATTCAATGGGTTAATTGCTACCTGACGTTGTTCATCCTCCTCTTCTGGATCAATCTGAGGCATTTTCATAGCCTTAGTTGAAGGCTACTATCCAATCTCTATGGCCACATTGAAGGAATCTTTGTACAAACAAACTGTCAAGCAAAGTTTGGTCGTAATTCTGAACTGATTTTTGAAAAAAAATCATTGAAAGCTCTGGATTAGCTCGGGCTACCGAATGCAATTCAACCCTATTTTTTGAGATCTCCTAGATGAAATTTCATTGTATGGTATGTGGGACTCCTTGTAGCATTGAAGATCTGACTTGACCCTCTTAGGGCAAAATTTGTTGGACATATTGAGACCTAATTTGATCTAAACCCTACCACTCTTGAACAGAGATCTTGTGCGGATTTTGGGGATTGATCCAAGACATTTTGATAGAGACCTCCTCGGCTCTTTGAACAGATGCCAATGAAAATTTTCTTGAGGTTATTCTCTTGTCATTTGGAGGTATTTAGTTGGACTCTTTTTGGCATAGAATGTCTTTACTTGTGCCAAGATTAGGCTGGCTTCTATAGCATTTGCGAACAGTGCATGCAATTCGGTGATCACTATACATCTGTCTGAGCAATGCTTCTATGGACTACTTTGTGGCTAAGCAAATTTTGATCCAAGGTTGAGACATCCACTCAAGGCAATTCAGAACTATAACGTAGGCCCTTTTGTTGCTTGGCACCTGTGGTAAGTTCTTCTTGAACTTATTGATCAGATATGAGATCTATTGCATAATGTTGTAAGGGCTTTCGGTGGCCACATATTGCACTATTATTGTGAATTATTTAAGATGTATTCTGACCCATCTTTTGACAAATTGATTTGTGGCATAGTTATGAGGTTAATATGCTTAGAGGAGTTGGTCATGAGGTAAGAACTAATATCTTGGTTTAATTACTAATCCCTTCTATCCAAGACATTTGTGGCTCGGTTCAAAGTCTGCCCCTCCGTGTGAGCTTGTTGTAGCAATTCTGTATGACATTATCCTTAAGTGCATTATGTTATGTCAAGCAGACCCATTCTGAATCTATTCAAAGACAATCTCTGTTGGATTTTTGAACCCTAGTTTATTCAAGGATAAATAAAGAAGTGCAATATCTGAAGCATTTTGATAGACACATATCAGTGAAGCTTCTATGTCCTTTTCTTATAACATCAATGACGTATTGTTATTGAAAATGTGGACAGATTTTGGCACTTCATATAACATCTCTTTATGATGCGTGTTCAGTAGTTGTAAGGATTGTGCAATCTTCAGGGCATCTTCAGACATTACATCATCAGTCTTAGAAATCACTCAAGGGCATCATCAAGGACTACAGTAGCACACCATCAGAATTGATGATCAAGGAAAGTTGACTCACCCTTGCATTTCTGAAGCCTAGATCAGTATTCTAGAGGATTGAACATGTGTAGTGAAGTTGTCTTCTTAACTATTGCCATATGCCATTGTCAGAATTTGATTAAGTATTGAGCAGTTGATGTATGTTTCTATCATTGTTGGTCAGATGACTGTCTAGAAGCAACTAGGGTTTTGATATGATCATTACTCTTGCCTAGGTTTTGGTACTAGTTGATTAGAATTGTTGTTGAATGTGTGTATGCCCAATAGAGAAAGCTTGCATTACAGAGAAGTTTGGCATTGATGCAAGTCTTGTGAAAATTCCTAAACCGGAATCCCTACTGCAACAACTAATGATATTTCTCCTATTTGTTAGATTCCTTTAAACAAATTACTTGCAGTTTCCTATGGAAAATATCGAAATGCATACACTGTAGCCTTCACTTAATATAATACAGAAACAAGAAACTGAGCAAGAAAGAAAATACAACACAATGACACCATGTTAAATTATGGTATGTTCTATGCTTAGAGCAGTTTACTAATCTTTCTTATTATAATCCACAGATTAGCAATGATAGCAATCACATGTACATAAGTAAAGTGCAGATAGAACATTAAACGATCAACAGAAAACAAACCAACACAAGAGACACAAGATGTGGTGGCTAGCCAGGAACAAACCCCAATATGAGGAAACCCTTTGATCAAATCTTCTTTTATCTTCAATAATTCAGCAGAGAGAAATAGTACAAAAGTCTGATTTATATCAGCAGCAGCAAACCCTAGATCAGAGGCATCAGCATCATCGGCATTAGTGGCATCAGTATCATCGGCATCAGCGTCAACGGCATCACCGGCGTCAGCATCATTGGCATCACCGACGTCAGCATCATCGGCATCAGTCAATATCTGTCAGATCACCTAGATCAGCGACATCAGTGAATATATGTTAGATCACCTCGATCCCTGTGCCAAAAATTGCGGCTTTCCAAGGAGAGTCAGCTTCACCTACTGCACTGTCAAGAGAGAGAAAGTTGGTCAATGTTGGTCAAAGTTCTGATCTGCAGCTTGTAAACCCTTAGAAAATTGTGTCCTTCCTTCCCACGTGTGAGAAAGACCTATCTGTGGAGGAGAGAGAGAAACTCTTTTCTGTGCAGAAGAAAGAGAGAGATGGATGAGAAGTGTGTGTACAAATGAGGAGGAAACATCTTGTATTTATATGCAAGCGTTGATGATTGAATAATGTCTGTTGGGCTTCTAAGCCTACATAAGTTGCTAGCTGACTTTGACAATTAGTCCATAATCAAAATAAATTCACATCTCCATAAATACTTATCGGAACCGGATGATCTTTAGATCAATCCTACAACTCTCAACGAGAGGAATCTAGATAAAATATTATCGGCCATGAATAAGGTAATCCTCATGGAGTTTGGCCCTAGTTGCCAATTTTAACACATATGCAGTCTGTCGGACTGTCACTATTATTCATCCATCAAATGCACTGCCCTGTACAGCCTGACCCCTACTCTGCTCTGCCTTGCTATGCTCTGCTCTACTCTACTTGCTATGCTCTGCTCTGCCTTGCTATGCTTTGCTTTCCTCTGCCTTGCTATGCTCTGCTCTGTTCTACACTGCTCGAACTATGAAGAAGAAGTGATCGAGGATGTATCATACCATCCTCCACTGACCCAAAGTCAGTTTAAGAGTGTGTACCACTGGTCCCAGACTAGTCCTCTACTGACCCGAAGTCAGTGTCATAGTAGGTACCTCTCTCACTGGTCCCAGACCAATATCACTGATCCCAGATCAATGAAGGTCATCCTAACATAGGGAGTACGGTAGATACAACGATGCGTCCATCAGTACTATTATGGTCCCTATCTTCATTTCCCTGATCATTGATCAGATGAGAGGTACTTCCCATGAGTCCCAGACTGCATGGATAGGATGCCTCGACAGGAGAACTAATCATCCTGTCCACAGGAGAGCGAATCATCCTGTCCAGTGGATGCCACGGAGAACTAATCATATTGGCCTACAGGAGAACGAATCATCCTGTTCCATAACCGCCATGGAGAACACATCATCTAGGCCCACAGGAGAACTAATCATCCTATTCCACAACCGCCATGAAGAACACATCATCCAGGCCCACAGGAGAACTAATCATCCTGTTCCATAGTCACCACGGGCTGTCATAGGGGAAGGTTGAACCTTTTAACCTGTACAAAGTGCACCAACAAGGGATGGTGAGTTACCATGTGGTCATATGTCGCTCCAAGAAGTACCCCGCGCCCCCCTGAAGTTCCCAAAGCTCAGTACATCATACTTGACCCTCATGAGAGGGTCTCTGAATGACACCAAGTCATTCTCGTAAAGTCAGGAATTTGACCTTTCCTAGGGGTTTTGTCAAAATGTCAGCGACCTGTTCATCTGTACCGATATGTTGGAGCCTTATTGCTCCTCTCTGCACCATATCTCAAATATAGTGGTACCTGATATCGATATGCTTGGAGCGATCATGAAATACAGGATTCTCTGATAAACGAATCTTGCTCTAGTTGTCACATAGGATCACGGTGGTATCCAATATAAATCCAAACAGCTCACTGAAGGGCTTTCATAACCAAACTGCCTCACAGGTAGCCATGCTAGTAGCAATGTACTCTGCCTCGGCGGTGCTCAAAGCCACCAACTTCTGCTTCCTGCTCATCCAAGATATCGAAGCAAATCCCAAGGAGAAACAGCACCCGGAAGTGCTCTTACAGTGCACCACACTGCCTACCCAGTCAGCATCAGTATATCCAAGTAGTCTCACATCTTCGGCAGTGTATCTTAACCCATAAGTAATTGTGCCATGAAGATATCTCAACAGATTCTTGGCACCAATCCAATGTATGTGGTGAGGTTCAACCATATGTTGACTCAATGTCTTGACTGCAAAGCATATATCTGAACGGGAGTTCACTAAGAACATTAATGCTCCAACGAGTTGATGATACTCGATGGCATTTCGTAAAATAGGTCCAGCAGCGCTACCGCTTAACTTTTTGAAGTCAAGCTCCATCGGGGTAGTTACGGGTTTGCAGTCCACCATACCGAATCTTTCCAATATCTTCACCACATATTTTCCTTGAGATAGGAAAATTACCCCTGGCTTCTGCCAAACTTCAAGTCCTAGGAAATAGTGCATCACTCTTAGTTCTTTCATTTCAAATTCAAAAGCCAACTCCCTCTTATATTTGTGAATGAGAGAGCCTGCACCTATTAGAAAGAGGTCGTCAACATACAACACCAGTATGAGAGGTTTGTCATCTTCAACCTTAATGTAAAGGTTGGGATCGACTTCACTCCTAGTGAATCCCAGCTTCATCAAGTAGCTATCGATCCTTTCATACCCTGCTTGGGGTGCTTGCTTCAGCCCATAGAGGGCCTTCTTCAACCTGCACATGTGAGATTTTCGATCATGAATCTCAAATCCTTCGGGTTTCTCCACGTAGACCTCTTCTTTAATTGAACCATGCAAGAACCCAGCCTTAACATCCATATGATGTAGTTTCCATCCTTGTGTAGCAGCAAGGGCTATGATTGAGCAGATGGTGGTATATCGGGCAACAAGTGCAAATATCTCATCATAGTCTATACCTTCCTTCTGGGAGAAGCCACAAGCAACAAAACGAGCCTTATACTTTTCCGTGCTTCCATCAACTGCATGCTTTATCTTGTAAAGCCATTTAGAAGTGACAATTGTTTTGTCCTGGGGTCTGGGGACCACATCCCAAACATCATTCTTCATTATAGACTCATATTCTTCAGTCATAGCATCCTTCCATATTAGATGCTTGACGGCATCTGTGAATGATGAAGGCTCATTTTGGATGATTGTGCTCATGATGGTCAGGTATCCCTAATATTTGTTCGGCTTCTTACTTTCACGGAAGGTTCCTCGGGGTGTGGTGTTTGCAGCTTCGGCCCGTAGAAACTTCCGAAGTCTTTGATCATGAAGCATAGCACGAACAGCTCCCATGATCGTACGATTCTTCCTTTCCGACACACCATTTTGCTCAGGAGTATATGGTGTAGTAGTCTCCCTCTTAATGTCAGCCTCTTTACAAAAATCATGAAACTCATTAGATTCATATTCAGTCCCATTATTAGTCCTTAAGATCTTGATCTTATTTTCGGTTTGATTCTCGATCAAGGCTTTGAAGTGTCAAAACCAGGAGAACACTTCATCCTTCTTTTTCAAGAAGTATATCCAAGTCTTGCGAGAATAGTCATCTGTAAAAGTGATGTAATATGAATATCCTCCCAAGGAGTTCACAGGCATCATACCAGATATGTTCGAGTGAACAACTGTAATATATCGGAGGTCTTACTTTGGCTAGAGGGGATGGTCCCCTTTTGAGCTTTCCTTCGGCACATCCCGGACATACACCTTCTTGCTCTACTCAGAATTCGAGCACCCCCGTCACCATTTGTCTTACATCAAGTAGAGCTTTATAATGAAGATGAGCAAACCTCCGATGCCATAGTTCGGACTGAAGAGATGTGTCACAAGACATGACACCTAGCGGATTTCCACCGACCTGATATAATGAATCAACTCGAAACCCAAGAGTGAAGGCATCTTTAATATTGTTTTTCCATACACATACCTTGCCATCGTTGAAGGTCACCTTGTAGTCTTTGTCTTCCATAGCCGAACTGGACACCGGGTTCTTTTTAAGATCAGGTACATATAATACATCCTGTAGGTGGATTGTATTACCTTGATTCAGTTTAAGAGAGACATTTCCTACACCTTTCACGGGATATTTCATATTGTCTCCAAGGACAATTTCCAAGTTGGTTTCTTTCTCTATCAGATTATGGAGAACTTCTTTGTAACCAGTGAAGTGTCTTGAGGCACCACTCTCAATAAGCCAATTTCACAGCAAGTCTGGAGGGGTAGAGGTAGAGAGAGTAGTTGGTAGATACTATTCATCTTTCTTATTGTTAAAGGTGTTAGATTCATACTTGGAATTTCTTGCCCTTTTGAATGGTTGTCCTCTTCCTTGATTTCCAACACTTTTCTTTCCTTTGCTATTAGATCTTCCATTCCTTTGATTGCCATGAGAGGGATTTTGATCATCGTCCTGGTGTGAGTCCCTTCTATCAAGGCACTCCCTTGCATAGTGACCTGCTTTATTGCAAATATAACATCGTCCTTTCTTTCCACCCTTAGGTCTGGCCTTTCCTTTGAATTTAACCCCATAATTATTTATTTTCTTAGCACGAGAAGAAAAGGCAGCGGGAGGAGCTTTAGGTATGGCCATTTCTTGCTCTTCCATCCTTGAATGCATCTTGCCATTAATTCCTTGAATCCAAGAATTACGTTATTGTTGAGAAGAGTAGTCCTGAACACGTACCATTCAAATGGTAATCCTCCAAGAGTTGTGAGTGCCATTTCCCTATCAAGAATTATTTCCCCAATAGATTGGAGATCGTTCTTGATCTTGGTGATCCTTAAGAAATATGCTTGCATACTCTCATCTTTGCCCTTCTTAATTTCCTTCAGCTTACATCTAAGAGACAAAGCTTGATTTGCATCATTAACTTTAAATAAACTCACCAGTCTATCGTTGATTTCCTTGGAGGTGTTCAAGTCGGAAATGTAGGCCACCAAATGTTCACTGATAGAGTCCCAGATGATCTTCTTAGCTTTTACTTCCCCCTTGGTCCATTTGTTCCTAGCAGCAGCAGTTGCATTTGATGGAGGTTCAACAATTCCGCCTCTCACATGGTCAAACACTTCCTGTTATTTTAATGTTAGATCGAGAGACATCTTCCATCCGTGGTAGTCAGACTTCTCTCGGAGTCTGTATTCAACACAGAAGTGTGTTGAGGACCCCATGGTTTCTTTTGGATAGCTTTGCCAATCTTCTCTTTGGTGATTGCTCTTGCTCTTGCTCGGGCTTTGTCTTCACCTCAGCTCTGATACCATGTTAAATTATGGTATGTTCTATGCTTAGAGTAGTTTATTTATCTTTCTTATTATAATCCACAAATTAGCAATCACATGTACATAAATAAAGTGCAGATAGAACATTAAACGATCAATAGAAAACAAGCCAAGACAAGAGACACAAGATGTGGCGGCTAGCCAAGAACAAACCCCAATACAGGGAAACCCTTTGATCAAATCTTCTTTTATCTTCAATAATTCAGCAGAGAGAAATAGTACAAAAGTCTGATTTATATCAGCAGCAGCAAACCCTAGATCAGCAGCATCAACATCATCAGCATTAGCGGCATCAGTATCATCGCATCTGCTGCATCGGCATCAGCATCATCGGCATCAACATCATCAGCATCACCAACATCAGCATCATCGGCATCACCAGCATCAGCATCATCAGCATCATCGGCATTAGCATCATCAGCATCATCGGCATTAGCATCATCAGCATCAACATCATCGGCATCAGTCAATATCTGTCAGATCACCTAGATCAGCGGCATCAACAACATCAGTCAATATTTGTCAAATCACCTCGATTCCTATGCCAAAAATTGCGGCTCTCCAAGGAGAGTCAACTTCACCTACTGTGCAGTCAAGAGAGAGAGAAAGTTGGTCAACACTAGTCAAATTTCCGATCTGTAGTTTGTAAACCCTTAGAAAACTGCGTCCTTTCCCACGTGTGAGAGAGACCTATCTACGCAAGAGAGAGAGAGAGACTCTTTTCTGCGGAGAAGAGAGAGAGAGATAGATGAGAAGTGTGTGTACAAATGAGGTGAAAACATCCTGTATTTATATGCAAATGCTGATGATTGAATAGATGTGTCTGTTGGGCTTCTAAGCCTCCATAAGTTGTTGGTCGACTTGGACAATTAGTCCATAATCAAAATAAATTCATATCTCCATAAATACTTATCGGAATTGGATGATCTTTAGATCAATCCTACGCCTCTCGACGACAGGAATCTGGATAAAAAATTATCAGAATAAGGTGATCCTCATGGAGTTTGGCCCTAGTTCCCAATTTTAACACACCATTATTTTTGGACAAATGTCCCCAGAAAAACCCAATGTGGGAAAACTAGTGCAACAAATCTGAGGGTTTTTATTATTAAGCAAAAGTTATTTTTGAATACAAACTCTGGATGACTTGGTGGTAGAAGAAATTAGTGAGATTACCTCACTCTACACTGCAAGTCCCGGTTGATCTGGCAGTTGAACCAACGAGTCCCTGGCTACCTCTGTGCTGCCCCTACGCAGTCACTGCGTTGGCCTGCGTCACTGCTTTTGAGACACTACGTCACCTCTCTGTTGGATTGATTTGCTCTCAGGAGCTTCGACTTCAGCCCTCCTAGCTCAGAACATCAAACCCCCAACAAAATTTTGGACTTTTGCTTGGAAAGCATTGCGCTACTCTAAGTGAGCCCTTCCTGGCTCTGCGTCACCCTCACTGGACACTGCGCTGCCTCCTTTGCATCTTTCTCTACATCTCTGTTGTGTATTCTTGGCTCTGGAGAAGATTATCCAGCCAAAACTATCTTTACCCCTCTCTGTGTGATCACCACGAAATCACTACACTGCTCTCTAGCTCAACAATTCGATCTGACTGATCAACTCTCGGTGTGTTTTCCAAATGACCCTCAAGCCTCGTTAAAAAATCTTCTCGTTGACATTCAACGACCCAGATTAGAAGCTAATCAATGGCTAAGATCATTTATGCTTGATCCTCGTCTTCTTCTAGAAGTTACACCCACAATTAGATTAATACCCATTAATTATTTTAATTTCCTAAGTTTAGACTTAGGGACCCATTAAAAGTAAGTAATTATTTTAATAAAACCGTCTCCGGGTGGAATTTCCCAAAACACCTTCTGGGTTCTTTGGAATGCATGTGCCCAAGCCTCCCTGCAAAATTTGAGACATAGAGGACATCCAATTCTACCAGAAATCAACACTCCCTCTTAGCGAGGAATGTGCTCTAGCAATGCCTCCCACTGAAGCATCACCCCGACTTCATAACATCTTCCTTTGCGCCGTTGATGCTGCCCACCAACTACTACGTTGTTGTTGCAACTGTATTGTTGCTAACACCGCCACTGTCAACACTGCATCCATACAACAACCCCCTCTCAAGTGTTGCATATGTGCTATTGCTAGTACTACCACTGCTAACACTTCATCTGCATTGCAACTGAAAAACATCCCAAAATCTGAACAAGTGTTCAGCATAGATGCATCTCAATGCTGAAGATCTGACTGCTGCTAGTCCCATGTTGTCCCTCTGAAGCCATTGCGATGTTTCTGCCACTGCACTGTTGCAACTCTGCACTACGCTGCTCAGACTTGACATTCTAGCCACTACATTTGTCGATCCAACACTCCTCTGCACCAACTGACACTGGTCCATCCTGCTACTTCTGATCAGGGCTCCCGTAGCAAGGAATTGATTCAAGAGGTGAGCTCCTCAAGGATCCGGCCCATCTGTAGACATTGACAATAATTCCATAATCAAAATAAATTCATATCTCCATAAATACTTATCAGAATCGGATGATATTTAGATCAATCCTACACCTCTTGACGAGAGGGATCTAATAAAAATATCAGCTGCCATAAATACGCTGACCCACATGGAGTTTGGCCCTAGTTGCCAATTTACCAGAGGATAGTCGGTAGACAATATTCATCTTGCTTATTGTTAACAACATTAGATTCATACCTGGAGTTTCTTGCCTTCTTGAAGGGTTGTCCTCTTCCTTGATTTCCGGCATTTCTTTTACCTCTGCCATTGGACCTGCCATTCCTTTAATTGCCTTGAGAGTGATTTTGGCCATTGTCATGGTGTGAGTCCCTTTTATCAAGGCACCCCCTCGCATAGTGGCCCATTTTGTTGCAATTGTAACACCGACCTTTTCTTCCACCCTTAGGTCCAGCCTTTCCTTTGGATTTAGCCCCAGAATTGTTTCTTCTTTGAGCATGAGAAGAAAAGGCAGAGGGATGGCCTTTAAGTGCGGGCATTTCTTGCTCTTCCATCCTTGTCTCTTCTTCAATACATCTAGCCATCAATTCCTCAAATCCTGGGATGGC
This sequence comes from Pinus taeda, assembly GCA_000404065.3. Taxonomy (NCBI): domain Eukaryota; kingdom Viridiplantae; phylum Streptophyta; class Pinopsida; order Pinales; family Pinaceae; genus Pinus; species Pinus taeda. Next base: position 61,865 of record APFE030269424.1, on the reverse strand, counting down.
ATTATCGTTGAGTAGAGTAGTCCAGTCTATCGTAGATTTCCTTGGAAGTTGTCAGCTTGGAAACATAGGCCACTAAGCGCTTGTCGATAGAGTCCCAGATGATCTTCCTTGCTTTGACTTCTCCCTTGGACCACTTTCTTTTGGCAGCAATGGATGCATTTGATGGAGGCGCAACAATATTGCCTCTCACATGGTCCAACACTTCCTGATCTTCTGAAGTCAGATCAAGAGACATCTTCCATCCATGATAGTCAGACTTCTCATGGAGCTTGTCTTGGGCGGGGAAGAGTGTTGAGGACCCCATGAAGTTTTTAGGATAACCTTGCCAACCTTCTCTTCGATGATTGCTCTTGCTTGAGCTTTGTCTTCACCTCAGCTCTGATACCATGTTAAATTATGGTATGTTCTATGCTTAGAGCAGTTTACTACTTTTCTTCTTATTAGCCACAGATTAGCAATCACATATATATTAAGTAAAGTGCAGATAGAACATTAAATGATCAACATAAAACAAGCCAAGACAAGAGACACAAGATGTGGCGGCTAGCCAAAGACAAACGCCAATGCGGGGAAACCCTTTGATCTTATCTTTAATAGTTCAGCAGAGAGAAATAGTACAAAAATAGAATTCTGTAATTTTATATCAGCAAAGTCAAACTTGGGCAAATGAGTTGAAATTGACCTCCAATATGCTTGGTCAATTAGCCCTCGAACAGCCTGAAGAAACGGCCATTGAACAACCCCAAAAACACAGTCAAACTATTGTTGACTAAAGTCAACTTGCTGCCCAAAACTAGGGCAGTCAACACTGGTCAAACCTGTGGACGGGTTGCCTTGATTTTTGTGCCAAAATCTGTGGCCTGCCTAGGAGAGGCAGCGACACCAAAACTGCACCCTTGATGAGTCAACGCTTGGTCAATGCAGGTCAAAGATGCCTTCAGCTGCCTGAGTCAAACTCGGTCAACGCAATCAACAATTTATGCTTCCTCTTTCAAACTGTGTCTTCTTGCTTCCCACGTGTGAGAGATCCACTTCCTTGTGTATACCCAATCATACAAGGAGAGAGAGAAGAATGAGAGATTACGAAATGATTTGAAATGAATCAATCTCACTTGTATTTATATGATTTGTGCCACACATTTAGTTGTTGGCCGACCTTGACAATTTGTCAAGTAATTACAAATAAATTCATATCTCCATAAATACTTGTCGGAATTGGATGATCTTTAGATCAATCCTACACCTCTCAACAAGAGGAATATAGGAAAAATATCAGCTGTCATAAATGAGGTGACCCACATGGAGTTTGGCCCTAGTTGCCAATTATAACATTAACCCAGCAGTCCAGCGTGTTGAGAAATCTAGGGCATAGTAACTATGTGATTTCTCTTCTATTAGTAACTGCTTGTGAGTTTTGTTTACTTCTTTAGATTGAGATCTTCTTTTACTTAAGTTATTAGTGTTCTTCTTCATCAAACAGCTACCAATGCATAAACCATAAAGAGACAAAAGACACAGAATATAGGCTTTCATCCAGGGCCAAAACCTCTCACTCTTTGAGAGGAAAACCTGAACAAATTCTTCTTCTTATAGAGATTCCAATTAACGAATACCAAAACCAAGACCCTTAACATCTTAGACCTCTCCAAGACCAAGACACCAAGCTTCCTATCTTGCCCTCTTGAATCAATGATAGTCAACTGCCTTCTCCTTCCATCTGCTTCGACTTCCTTTCAGATCTAGACTTCCTTTCCTCTATTTTAGGCCTGCAATATTTCGGTCCTAAATCAGAACACTTGCACGTGTAGATGACAATCCTTAATCTCCTTCGCTTGAAGTGGAGGGTACTTCTTTGGCAACTCGACCTTCCTTATGACATTAGCCTAGTCACCTTTGAAACTCACTCTTACTACAGCAAATGGTTACTTCTTTCTTCGCACAAGTGATAGCTACAACACCCAAAAAATAGACCCAGTACTTCCTTCTCCCTTCGCTCATCCTTAGGCTGCTTCTTGATTACCTTCGCACTGTTTTTCTGTACCTTTCACTTCAGACTTGATCACTGAAAAAACTGTGTCTAAATCAAATTTGGATAACCCTATTTATAGTGGTTTGCCTCTATAATAAGCCGACTTGAATGGGGTGAGTCGACATGATTGTTTGGAGGAGTTAATTAATTCCATTTGAAGCTGACTGGAAGAGGGATGCCTTGTGCTTGTCTCGGAGGGCTATTTGACATTTCTATTGACTCATGCATAAGTGTAATATGCCCAAGAAGGGTCCTTCATACATGACATAGACTCCAATTGGCTTTTATGACTAGATGACAAATCCTAAAGGATCACAATGGGAGCCATCACTAAAATAAAATTCCTTGCTCATGAAACCCATGAGACAAGCACTACAATAATAATTTTATTTTTCTTCTTTTCATCAAATACATAAAATCAAAATTACACGTCATTATGAACACTGAACCTAGTTTCACTTTTCAACGGAGTGCACGCAGTCGCTAAGGGAGTTTCAATTAGCACCAATGGCCAGTCAGTTTGTGAAGGGACTCCATGGGTCATCTCTGTATGTTGGTTATGCATGGGGTCGCGAGATGATCAACACACTCAGGTAGGAGATTGTCAGAGGAGGTGGCATTGGCAGGGCACCAGACCCTTGTATGGGGCTAGGGATTCTCCATAGTTATGGGGCGCATGGGACTTTGCTCCCCTAGGGAGCAGAGAAGTCATGGCATCACTACTAGTACATAGATAGATTCACCTCACAAGTCCCTCAAGGAGGATTTGGGGGGAAAATCCATGCATCAAAGGGTATGGGAATGCGACAACAGAGGTGTTGATGCAGGTAGGATGTGGGCCAACACGTACTATCTCAGCTTTAGGCCATGGCATCTAGTGGTGTAGGACCGTACAACGTCGCGAAGTGGTTTACAGGTGGGCATGGAGATGCATGGTGGTGTGTCGTAGTGTGGTGGTTTGGGCTATGGAGTAGGAGCAACTCCCTTTGCGTTGAGTCCATCTGGGTAATGTCTAGTTCAGTGACACAAGCAGGGTACGAGACAGTACAAGATGGTACAACAATAGCAAGGGGTATCTAGTGGTGTAAGGGATAGGTCGCAGTGTATAGTGGCATGCCGAGGAGTATAGGGATACTCGATGGTATGCAGGGGCGTATGGTGCTGCACAACGAGGTCTTGAAGTGTTGCCTCCAAGGCGACTTAAGGACGGGGACACTGGGCATACCTTTGGGTGTAGTTCACTCAGGATCGATGGCAACACAGATGAGCGACATTTGAGAGTATCCATAGGGACTCACATGTTTGTCCCTCTTCTATATCGCCTGCAGACACAGATGATTTGGTTGTTGCCCTTTTACACTCTAGGCACGAGCAACAGGGGCGAGGAGTTCACCTGAGATATTGGGATTGGACTCAACGCACTAAGGAAGAGACTTCTCAGTGGTGGCATTGGGTCAAGGCACGAGATGACAGGTACAAGTTTGGGGAGCGTGTGGATTGTTGCAGAGGCAGTGCATGTTCCACCCTTGAGTTCACAATTAAGGGGATACATGAGACATCTTGGACAAGGTACTCTGAGGTGTCACATGAACATATACAGCAGGTAGTTGACCTTTCTTATGGGTGGATGTTTAGTCTCCAAGTAGTATCGAGGTGCACTTTCAAGAGACAGGATAGTAGATCCCGCGATATGGTATGGCAAGCACAGGGCAGTTTTACATGCGCAAGATTGATTGATGTTGTGTGGAGCCTATATATCGATTGCATGCAAGGAGAAGAGACATGGGGAAGGTGGATTTCAGTAGTCAACAAGACTACGCCACAACAAATTTGGTTATGGGATTCAGGGATTCAGTTTGCTGACAGGCCACTCCATATCGTGGGGAGCAAGACTAGAGCAAAGAGTGGTTTAGCTCACTTTGGGGTTGACACATGGGGGATCACTGAGGCCTCCATTGTATGGCGAGGTAGGTTTTTCCAGTTGTAGTTCAGGATCGAGATTAGCAATGGAAGGGTAGATATTGACATCATATAGATACCTGGACAGGATGAGCTTGGCCTTCATCAATATTTTGCCACTGGGTATCAGGGGAGGAGGATACAGTGCGTGCCTAATGGACATCCTGTTAGAATCAAAGTGGTACGGTGACAGCATGGTGGCACCCTTCTTAGACTAGCATGGGCCCCAAGCATCGCAATACTTGATAGCTCATCGACTTTAAGGATGAGTTGGCTACTACAAGGAAGATCATTCAGATTTTCCATTGGGCTTTAGTGATTCGCTGATGGCATGGGGAATTTCATCAGCATGACAGGTGTTGAATTTTCTAAGTCTATCCATTAGAAAATTAATCTGTATTTTGCTGGTTTATTTCTTCTTCTTGTAAATTCTAAACAAGTTATTTAAAACATTTAAATACCGAAATAAACACAATGCAGTCACAACATCTACAGATCATCAACTGAAGGAAAACAAGCACACAAGTGACACCATTATTTTTGGACAAATGTCCCTGGAAAAACCCAATGCGGGAAAACCGGTGCAGCTATTCTGAGGGTTATATTATTATGCAGTCTTTCTAAGTACAACTGGGTGCCTAACCGGCTCACCCAATAGAGAAAAATACGCGGCAGCAATACCTCTATATTCGGAAACAAGTATTCATAAAACCTGTCCCACGAAACCCTCTCCGGCACAATTGAATCTTTGCGCTGGCCCTTCTGGCCTCTACATCAACCCCAAGACCCTCTGCATCAGCCCTTTAAGACACTGCGCAGTCTCTGGGACCCTACGCATCACTCCAGCAGCCTCTGCATGGATGACGCAGTCCCTCTGGCCTCTGCGCTGTACCTGCTAGACTCTGCATGACCTGAACTGATTGTTTCTCTTGCTCTCCCTGCTTCTATGCTAGTCTCTGAATACTATCTCTGCCTCTCCATCCAATACTCACTACCCCTCGTTGCTGATCATTGATTCAACTTTGCTTAGCAACCCCACTCTAACAAAATGAATGACTGATCACTCGGGTGTATTCTCCAACTGACCCTCAAGCCTCCTCTTATAATTTTCTCGTTGTTCCTTCATCGGCTGAGATTAAATCTCTAGTCAACGACTAAGATTAGATTTGGCTTGATCCATGACTTTTGGAACCTTCTAACCCAGTTTTATATTAATACCCATTAATATTTTATTTTTCCTAAGTTTAGACTTAGGAACTCCATTAAAAATATTAATTATTTTAATTATCTCCCAAACCAGGTACAATCTGTCCAAACCATTTCTAGGTCTTGGAGATCTCATGTGCTTTAGCCTCTCCACCAATTTTCATGGCTAGAGCACATTCGATGCTACCCCAAATCAACACTTCCTCTTAGCAAGGTCTGTGCTCTAGTAATACTCCTCACTGAGTATCACACTGATTATCCGACACCGATCCCTGTACTGATGCGAGGCCTCCCTGCCCAACATCCTCTGCACTGTTTCCCATGGCCCTCCCACTGCTACTGCTGCATCCGTATGGCAGCTCCCTCTGCATCCATGTTGTTGTTGGTCCATCCTCCCAACACTGCATTTGCACTACATCCCCTCCCATCATGTTGCATCATGTTACTGCATACTACTACTGCACTGCAACTCAATTATTGAGAAGTAATTGATCCACCCAACTTTTGACATCCTTATCAGGCTAGAAACATTCTCAATGTTGAAGCTATCTCTATTGCTAACAAGCGCTCCCTCTATTGACCTTTGCGCTGCTGCAACAACTCCCTACATCTCACACCATTGCACACCTCTCTGTGCCATCTTGCACCGTTGCAACACTCTCGTGCCTCTCGCATTGTTGCAGCCGGCTAGCCTCACGCTGCCCGGGGACTCCTGCACTGTAGCACTCTCTACCGCTTCATCCGCATCCGTCTCTACCTACATCCACTAGTCCTACTACTCCTTTTCGAGGCTCCTGTAGCAAGGTATAATCCAAGAGGTTGGGTACCTCAAGGATCCTGCCCCTCATCACCTGTAGTCCTCCTGACTACAGCTTGATGTCTCCCCACTTCTTCTCAAGTGGCGCATGAGCACTCATGGTACAATTGTCATCCTCCTCGACTTATTTCTTCGCCCTTGCTGGCGATGCCTTTAACTCAAAAGCCTCTCCCTTACTCTTCTTCCTTGAACACTGGTTCGCATAGTGACCCAATTCCCCACAATGGAAGCACTTGACTTTGGAGAGGTCCTTCTCCTTCCTCTTCTCTTGCTTTCCCACAGATGCTAGAGCCGCATCTTCATCATCTTCCTTCTTGATCCTGACCCCTTTGCTGCTACTCCTCGTCTTAGTCAGCCGTCTGATCTCTTCTTGACGAAGAGTCGCCCACAGTCCTTCCCAATCTAGAAGACTCGCCCTGCCCAGTATGCTCTGGAAAAATGTCTCCCAATCCTCGGATACTGTGTTAAGTGCAGTCCTTACCATCAAATCTCGATCTGGGGTGGCCCCTATGGAAGTCAGTTGGTCACGGATCTCCTTCAACCGACCGAGGAAGACATCTATCTGCTTTCTCTTCTGCATCTAGTATGACCTTAGTTGACTCTCCAAGTGCATTTGCATCAACATGGAAGTATGTTGGTACAATGTCTTCAAAGTGTCCCACATCTCCTTTGTCGTTTCCCTCTTGGCAATATGTGGGACCACATGATCCTTGACCCCATCAAGGGTGATACACTTTGCCTTGGCCATTGCCTTCCCGTACCTTTCATTAGCTACCGGGTCAGCTGGAATAGTCATCACTCCCAAGTTGAAGCCCATGATACGATCTCTGTCTAGAATAGACAAGATCCTGGCCTTCCAGACCACAAAGTTGGACGCTCCGTCTAGCCTATCCTGATCTCTCAGCCCATTCACGGTCATCTCGCTACTCTTATGTCGACTCCTCTGAGTCTCTCTACTTCCCGCCTGGAAGTTCTCGGTTCGACTCCTGCTGAGTATCTCTACTTCCCACCTAGAAGTTCTCGGTTCGACTCCTCCGAGTCTCTCTACTTCCTGTTTGGAAATTCTCTTCTGGACTCCCTCTGAGTCCTGATTTCCCTCCTGGAAATCCTTCTACCAACGGTCAAGTTGCTCCTCTCCGATCGCTTGTGCAACTGCAACACTAATCCAGATTCCTTGACTAGAAATCCGCATCGGCAACAACTCCCTCTACCTTGGTCTTGCCCTGTTAGGTATTGTTCTAACCACAGTACCCCACCAGCTTCACTCCCGCAAACTGCCCATAGCTTCCTTTGCCCCGGCAACTAAAGCATTGAGCCTCTTGGCTTTGTGCAATCCCGACATCAGTAAAACAACTCCCACAGCCAACTGTGTCAGCCCTCCTGGCCTCTGCGTGAGCCTCTCTCTGCCCTCCTCAACCTCTGCACTAGCCTCTCTCTGGCCCAGACTGATGACGTAGTCCCTCTACGTCAACCCTTCCTCTATTGCTTCTACAAGGATCAGCTACTGTCACTCGTGACAACTGATTCTATTGCAAATGCTCTGCTCAGCCGATGCCTTCAGTTCTCCTATGATCTACAACCATGCTCTGATACCATGTTGAATTTTCTAAGTCCATCCCTTAGAAAATTAATCTGTATTCTGTTGGTTTATTTCTTCTACTTGTAAATTCTCAACAAGTTATTTAAAACATTTAAACACCAATATAAACACAATACAGTCACAACATCTACAGATCATCAACTGAAGGAAAAAAGCACAGAAGTGACACCATTATTTTTGGACAAATGTCCCCAAAAAAACCCAATGCGAGAAAACTGGTGCAACTATTCTAAGAGTTATATTATTACGTAGTCTTTCTAAGTACAACTGGGTGCCTAACCAGCCCATCTGACAGAGAAAAATACACGGCAACAATACCTCTACATTCGGAAACAGGTATTCAGAAAACCTATCCCACGAAACCCTCTCCGGCAAACTAAAGCTCTGCACTGGCCCTTCTAGCCTCTACGTCAGCCTCCTGCTGACCTGCGTCAACCCTCTAAGACACTGTGCAGCCTCTCGGACCCTCTGCATCACTCCAGCAGCCTCTACGTGGATGACACAGTCCCTCTGGCCTCTGTGTTGTCCCTGCTGGGCTCTACGTGGCCTGAGCTGGTTGCTGCTCTCGCTCTCCCTGCTTCTGCGCTGGTCTCTCAGTATTGTATAGGCCTCTTTGTCCAGTACTCACTGCCCCTCGTTGATCACTGATTCAACTTTGCTTAGCAACCCCGCTCTAGCAAAATGAATCACTGATCAATATGGTGTATTCTCCAACAAACCCTCAAGCCTCCTCTTATACTTTTCTCGTTGGTCCCTCAACAGCCGAGATTAAATCTCTAATGTATGACTAAGATTAGATTTGGCTTGATCCATGAATTTTGGAACCTTCTAACCCAGTTTTATATTAATACCCATTAATATTTTATTTTTCCTAAGTTTAGACTTAGGAACTCCATTAAAAATATTAATTATTTTAATATCTCCCAAACTGGGTACAATCTGTCCAAACCATTTCTGGGTCTCAGAGATCTCATGTGCTTTAGCCTCTCCACCAATTTTCATGGCTAGATCACATCCGATGCTACTCAAAATCAATAGTAGGTTGGTCAACAGGAGAATATCAGGGGAAGCTCATGCAGGAGAGACTTCATCCTCACAGAGATTGGGTTGTTTTTTCAGGAGTTTACTCCTACAGTGCATAAGGTGGACTACTTGGTAGTGCAACTCCATGGGGAGTTGGATAGAGTCCTACATTATCATGACGCTCTACTTAGTGGCAGTAAACAGAGGATGTTTGGTGCATATGTCAAGCTGGACAATGATTGGAGCCAGGGATGCTTCATGCTGATCAAGATGGCTTGGTGTTCTGGTATCAAGGGATTTCCCCATGGCAGGACAACGTAAAGATTAGAGATGATTCAATGCCACATTTGGGACCCCGGTATTATTTGCAATAATTGTTTGGGTAAGTTGATCAAGAGGGTGCTTGTTCAGGCATTGCTTGAGGACAAACAAATTTTGGTGGGGAGGATTGTAATATCCCCAATTTTGATTTTCCACATTAGAGACAATTTTGGAGATGGGGAGAAATTTCTAACATTGGGGCTTAGGAGGAAAAAGGAAAATTATAGCTTTAGTGGAGAGTGGGGACCACAAGGAGAGAAAATTCGACCCAAGTGGCAATTACGTAACACCATACACTGTTTTTCACCTCATCTCAAAAGTTACCAGCGAGAGGTATGGTGACTAATCTCTAACTTCCAAGCATTCTAGTGAGAAGAGAGAGAAAGAAAGGGGTATGAATTAGTTGAAGGTGTGGACCACTAAGGGAGAGGGAGCCAACAATTATAAATAGAGCTTGGAGGCCTCCATTTCATATCTTTTGGTCATTTTACAATTCAACTCTAGTTCTCTTGAGCTGCTTAGCCAAGACAATCTGTGTTGTTCAACACAAGGAATTTCTGAGCAAGAATTCCACCCTCATTTCGGAGAACTTCGAGTGTCTCCCTAGTGAGGCAATTTGAGGAGCTCAATTTAGAGCTTTCATTGGACATTATTGTAGGAGTTTACTCAATAGTGTGCATGTTTTGGGCACAGAGGTATTTTGTGGAGCACATTGTGGGAGCAAGCGTGGGTTAGAGGCTCCGGGTTTTTGGAGGGAATTCTCTTATTATTAGACCGGAGTTTGGACAGTGATTTGTTGGGCTAGATTGGAGGCTATTACCTGAGTTAATTTTTCTATCTTTTGACAGGGTGCAAAAGCTATCGACCAAGTGTTGCACAAGGGTTTAGAGAAGTGGAGCCAAGAGAGATAAGGGCTGGAAATAGGAGGTATTTCTCAGTGGAGAATTTAGCCAAAGTTGGGAGAAATTTTTCATGGTGGATTTGGGCATAATCAAGTGGTATCAATACTGTGGAGCATATTCTGGCCAGATTAGGCAATTCGCACTTGTTGGGGGTCACCGGGGATCAGTGGCTTTGGCCCAAACCCTTTCTGGGTTTTTGTAGGTTTATTGAGAAGAGTTTCCAACTAGTTTTACAGAATTTTTCAGGCGATATTCGGGCCTGAAATCTTCATTCCTATAGCAGGGTGTATCGTTGGTTCGCTAGTAATTTTGCATCATTTTGTGGGTTCAGTTTTGGTTTGGAATTGGACCAAACCCTTTCTAGATATTTCTGGGGGTTTGGAGGGGAGTCTGTGGCTGCAATTTTACGATGATCTAGCCATTCTTCAAAGCAGAATCTTCATTATCATTCTAGTAGCAACAACAATAATTTTTTGGGTAGTGCGCAGTGCCAGTTTGGGCTAGTATTTCCTCCGGATCGAAGTTGTATCATTTGGGGTTTGCATAACTTGCATAGCAAGCCCAGCTTCCATTGTTCTCACAATTGTACTCAGGTTTTCCCCATATTAATAAAATGGATCAGATTTTATGCTTCTATTTACTAGTTTTTTAGATTGGACACTTTGATGTCATATTTTGTCTGTTGTTCTTAGCACATGTTTGGATATTACTGTTAAATTTTCCATTAGGAATATTATAGGAAACAACCCAGTGGAATTAGGAACTAACCTACAAGAACACAGCATTTTGCTACCAAATATGTCAAGAAATGGGCATCTAATGGAAACTTGACCAAGGAGAATAGAAGGTTTGATTACCCCGTAGAAAGGCTGTAAACGCAAGAAGCAAGAAGACAGCAATGGCGAGGAGAGGAGTTTATATTTACAAAAACTAGGGAAAGCAATCAAGCTCAAGCATTTAAAAATTTGGAAAGTTTCTCAAAAGAGGTAGAATCTGGGTTATCGAATGAGGATCCAGTTGATTCAGGGTTATTGAAGACAAGTTGAGCAAGCGCCATCCCATGCAAGTTGTGAACCCAACAATGGAATCCCCCTCCCCTGGAGATTACCTGGAACTTAGCTGGACTGGAATCATAAAGAGCTAAAAAATTAGGGCCTCGTTTTGCAGGGAAATACTGGAGCATTTGTGCATCAAGTTGAATAGATACAAGAAGGAAGCCCAGTGAGAAAAGGATCCAGTAAGACTAAAAACTTAAGAATGGGAACAAGGTAGCTATTCTAAATGTATTGTTTATGTCAACGTTTATGCAATCACTTCGTCCAAATCCACAACCACTTCCTGGGGAAAAAAGAGTATTGTAATGAATACTAGCCTCCTGGGGAGAGAAAAATGTGCTGTAATGAATAATAATCTATAGACTCTACCCTGCCCCATTTAAGGAAACATATCTTGACTGTATAAGTTTTTTTGACATCGATTATATTTCAGTTGTATAGGTTTGGCCACAGCACATTTTTATAAAATCCATAAAACCATTACGCTGGAAAAAAATGTAGCCTTGAGAGTTAGATCTTAGAAGGCATGCATATGCTTGTGGGTTTCTTCCATTCAAAACAGATGACTTAAAATTGCTTGAATATTTAGAGTTGATATAGATGTCTTCATGTTTTTTGGTTTTTTTTCTCCTTTTTAGTTTTTTTGGGAGTGGCAGGGGAAGTGCTGTTGGGTGCAACAAAATGTTATGAAATCCATCACAAACATTTTATAATTAAAAAGAAATCATAAACATGCATTTACAAGTCTCTCTAAATGTATCTGAAAGGTATGAATCAGAACGTTACTTCAAATCATGGCTGACAACAATCAACATTCTTTCTTTCTTCAGATTCTCCAGTAACTTTACCACGTCTGTCCGAGCTTTCCAGTCTGCCAAAAGAAACAAATAACACAAGTAACTTGATTTTTCCTTCCAAACACAAAATGCACCGAAACTGAAATTAGAAACTTTTGACATTCATTCAGTAGGGCTGCATTATGACCCAGAAAACCCATCAGCTTTTAGATTGTGTATGTAAAGAAGCAGGGGAGGAGATACGTGATACCACAGCACTAGGGATCTTCATGCTCTGGACTCTTTTAACAATGAATCAAACAGAAAAGATGGAAATTAAATCAAAATTTAGACATCATTCTCAATTTCAAATCCAAAACAGTCCATGAAATTTGAAAATGGGAAATTTAAATCAGTATCTTGACATCATCCTCGATTTCAAGTGCAAAATAGTCCAAGACATTTCAAATAGGAAATCTAAAAGCTAACCTATGAAAACCATAATCGGCCAAATATATATGAAAGGCAATTCTAGTGGGTTACACTCTTTGATGCCTTTATCCATTTTTTCATTTATGATTTGAACATTACTTAGATGCCCTTCTTCTTATATAGCTCACTTTTCTCTCATTCTATTCAACACCCATCTTAAGCAGCTTTTCATGATTTAACCAGTGTCTGCTACATAATAAACATGCTAAGGCATCTTTTTCAAAGGTGGGTCAATGATATACACATTTCCTTCAAACATTAGTTGAAATTCTGATAATTATTTTTGGCACATTTTGCACTGTTTAGTCTATTATAAGCCAAGTTTGAACTTTAGATATATATCATCTAAAATAGAGTATTGAACATACCAAACAGTTAGAAAACAACTCCAAAAATCATTATTCAACTCCCATCAACTTGCCGTTTACATAACATACGCCAGGAAAATCTATAAGGCAACCTAAACAGAGCAACCTTGGGTCTTTTTGGACTGTGATTGCTTGCTGGCAAGTTTTCCCCTTTTACTTTTGGAGAAATTCATTCTATATTATGTTGAAATTTTTTATGAGATTACATCAAGGATTAAATAAGAGGGCTACAGGCCTGCTTCTTAAGGACCCTACTGCCAAGTACTAGAGAATCCACACCTTTCTTGAAGATCTTCAAATTCACATTTATCTAAACTTGGTAAAAGCTTAAATTCTCTTAGGTAAAGGTGAAGTCACTATTAAAAGCAGCCCAAAACAATCTTTTTCCACAGAAAAGATGAGGCTGTAAGGCAAAAAGTTCCCAATGTTCTCTTTTTCATTCTTTGGTCATCCAACTTTCTTCCAAGGCTGTAACTTGCCATTGGATTGTGCCAACAACGAGTTGAAAATTCTGTTGAGGTCCATGCCTAAAGTAGCACACTACCTTACATTCCCGAAAATATTTTCTTCTCACTCCCACATATAGCATAAAACCTCTTGTCATGACTAACCAGTGTAGCTATACCTTAACTGCTAGACTATGGCTAAATACTTTCCACCCCAACATGAAGATATAAAGACTGCCTTAGATTTCCATATGGACTGAAATCTTTATCCATCTAAACTTAAGCATCTTGCAGCACACATTTTTCTTGAACCTGTTGTTAGTTATGAAGTCTATTTGATGCCGCCCAGTTTACCCTTGGCGTGGCTCCATTATGATTAATTTGGTTGCCTCCGTTATGAGTAGTGTCAACCTTAGTTAACTTGTTTACTACAATTGAACCCACATAAATACACATTCATCGTGCCATTTCTATCAAGTAGTAAATCACAATGTATAAGCTACTCTTTTAAAATACTTGGGTGGATAGCTCCCTTGTGCAAACACTCATCTTTATTGGTATTTATTGATAATTATGGATTATTGTGATAAGCCATGTTCTAGTTAAGTTCATGAATTTGTATTTTGCATTTAAAAAGACCATCGTACTATCAAAGCATAGGTGGAACAAGATCCTGTTTCTTGGCGTTGGAGTGAAAGCATTTTAAGACAGAAGACTCTATGCAAGAACAAGAGAGTCCTTGTTGTAGAAGTCACCCATTAACCCCTTTTGTCACCATGAGGTGTGTTCTTGCAAGGACTTGATATAAACTTGTTAGAAAACCAATACCATACTAAAAACGGGGGGGTGAATCAATATTGTAGGAACTTTAAAACTTCCTTTCACTTGCAATGATACTAGGACACCAATAAACTTTCCTGTAATTTATCTATATGAGCATGGCAACAAATAGCATATGTATCACAATGAGAACACACAAATTCTTCAAATCTTTCTTTCAGTTTCTTCACAAATCAAGCTAAAACTTGTTGTTACAAAGTTCTATAACTACAACTAGTAAAAAGCAACTACTCATTGATCTATCAACTACAACTGAAAGAAGCTACAACCACTATGTTTATCAGCTACTACTAAAAGGAGCTACAACCCCTTAGTGTTTACCAAGAACTATTGGAAGGAGCTACAACCCTAACTTGCAAGCTAAAGCTTGCATGACCTCAATGATTCATCATTCATACAATTTTCATACTCAAATCATGAAGCCATTCCCTTTTCAACATAAATCAATTTATCTCTCAAACACTAACCAAAACCACCATTACAAACACCTTCAAGAATCTAAACAATTCCCCTCCATCCACTATTCCACTCTTGCACACACACCTATTCACCCTTGCACATTCGAATCTGCTTATAAGGAATTTGCACTGATATTTTTGGAAATTTAAACTCAGTTATCTTGCACTTTGATTTTTGCATGAATCTCTTTATTTTTGCATTTTCCCTATTCAGTTGAGTCTTCTAAATCTTCTCTCCAAGTTATCAAACTCTCCTTACCCATTTTTGCTAGAAAAATTGAGCTTAACTACTCAAGTTTACTATTCTGAGCTTAACTACTCAAGTTTACTATTCTGGAATTTTTCAGGATTTAGCCAAGGTTCTTCTAAATTTGGTGAATCTCCAAACTTAGCTTAATTGCTAAATTTGCCTCTTAATTGTTTGTTCCACCATTCTATGCTATCAATTCGTTCATTCCTGCTATAATTCTAACCTCTAGTGCTTTGATGTTATGTTTGACATAACTACCTATCTTCTCAGACAATTCCTTTTGTGCGCCTTTTCTTTTCTTCCAGGTTTTTGTTCCAATTTTTTTGTTTCTTCTAGGTTGTTCCTTTTTCCCGAATCCCTACTCCCCAGCGATAACTCCCGCGTGCACCTGCTATTTCTTTTGGGGTAGTTTCTTTTGGTACCCAGCTTAATCACTCGCGCACACTTGCGAAAACTTTTGAGGAAGTATCTTCCGGTTGATGTCACCAATGCTACATGGTGCCCTCTGAGTGGCGACACGTATTACTGTAATATTCCTAATTAGCTATGGCTAATTGGAATATTCGATTTTGTTCAATTTTTGCCGTCTATAGTTATTTGTAAATAAAAAGTGAGGAACGGGGAACATAACTCACTTTAGAATAAAAAGTCACTTCCTAGGTAGCACAACGTTGTGGCCAAGGGGGATGCAGAAATGGAGCCCACGCAGACACATGGAGGAACTGCGCAGGAGGAAAAGAACACGTGGCAAGAGGGGAATCACGCAGGAGGAGGTGAGCCTAGGGATTGTGAGAGGCAAAGGCTATAAAATAGATAGGAGCCCCCTCATTTTGATCATTCAGTTATGTGCATTTTGAGCTAGTCGTTTCGACTTCTGAGTACGTTGGTTGTTTCACTAGTCTGCAGCACTGTTTAGTGCATCGAGTGTCTCCATTTAGAGATCTCACCTTTAGCCCCGAGGGACTTCGAGTGCCTACTCGGGCAAGGTATTTCCTTTGGTGTTTCAGCAGTAGTTTCATCAGCATTCCAACAGCAGTTTTAGCAGCGTTTTGGAGGACTGCGCAGCACTGGGGAGAGGGACGCAGTTCTTTCTGGTAGCAGTGTTGGATTGGGGTTTTGCAGGTGGATTTATGCTGGGAGATTGAGCAGGGGTCCAGCTCTTGTCTCATTGGAGGTTTCAGGCAGTGTTTCAGGCAGAGTTTAGAGGGGTTTCCTTCAGTGGCAGTGCAGAGCATTGAGGAACTACGCAAAACCCCAAGAGGGTGTTTTCGAGGGTTGGCCATTCCAAGAAAGCTTTCTGGGTTTTTCTGGGTTTCTTGAGTAGAGCCTGAATCCAGAGTTTCAGCTTTTTCCGAGGAGGGGAGCAACCCCAAATCATCATTTGTTTTCTAGCAGCAGCAGCAGCGTCCACGCAAAGAGGCCATTCTTGTCATTTTGAGAGTATTTCTTCACTTGCCTTGTGCAAATCGAGGTGCCATCTATCTAATCACCTCTTATACTCATTTTATACTCATCTAATCACATGCTAGTCGTTTCGACTTCTGAGTACGTTGGTTGTTTCACTAGTCTGCAGCACTGTTTAGTGCATCGAGTGTCTCCATTTAGAGATCTCACCTTTAGCCCCGAGGGACTTCGAGTGCCTACTCGGGCAAGGTATTTCCTTTGGTGTTTCAGCAGTAGTTTCATCAGCATTCCAACAACAGTTTTAGTAGCGTTTTGGAGGACTGCGCAGCACTGGGGAGAGGGACGCAGTTCTTTCTGGTAGCAGTGTTGGATTGGGGTTTTGCAGGTGGATTTATGCTGGGAGATTGAGCAGGGGTCCAGCTCTTGTCTCATTGGAGGTTTCAGGCAGTGTTTCAGGCAGAGTTTAGAGGGGTTTCCTTCAGTGGCAGTGCAGAACATTGAGGAACTACGCAAAACCCCAAGAGGGTGTTTTCGGGGGTTGGCCATTCCAAGAAAGCTTTCTGGGTTTTTCTGGGTTTCTTGAGTAGAGTCTGAATCCAGAGTTTCAGCTTTTTCCGAGGAGGGGAGCAACCCCAAATCATCATTTGTTTTCTAGCAGCAGCAGCAGCGTCCACGCAAAGAGGCCATTCTTGTCATTTTGAGAGTATTTCTTCACTTGCCTTGTGCAAATCGAGGTGCCATCTATCTAATCACCTCTTATACTCATTTTATTGCTCAGTATAATAAAATGGCTTAGCATTTCTCGCTGCATTTCTTGTGTATTTGCTTATATTTCCAGTTTACATTATTATATGTTGTTCCACTGTTATTTTATCACTTCTGGGTTATTATATCATTTGCACATATTTGGTTGGAGTTTTTGCTGGGGTTTGAGGAATATTCTGGGTTAGGAATATTACAATGGTATCAGAGCATAGATCTGGCTCAGCCTGTGGAGCTAGCAATCTATGACACCGATGGAAAAACCCTACATTTGTTACAGAGATAGGAGATACAGAGACACTGGACGTAGGTTGGAGAATACCTACGGAGAGGGAGATTGTGTTCCTGTGGTGGACGCAGAACAGGAGGAGCCTGTGGCAGATGCAGAACAGAGAGAGCCAGTAGTGGACGCAGAACAGATGGTCGACGAGGACAGGAAGAGATTTGCGGATATGCTCCTCAAATCAGTGCAGGATCTGTCGAGGCAGATTGAGGTGATGGGGCAAAGATTCACGGCAGTAGAGGCCAGACAGCATGAGAGCCCACGAGTTTTTCAGATTGGTGAGGGATCAGGTGCATCCCATCACTTGCCAGAGCAGCGTTATACTGCGCAGTAGGTGGCCTCACATGCCCCTACATGCTCTACCATGCCCACTTTCTTAGGAGCAGACACAGGGGCCGTAGCCCAACAGGAGGCAGAGCCCGGACATATGGGCGATTATTTTGCATAGTATTAGGCCTATGGGCAGGAGTTCAGGGAAGCCCTCTCATTCAGAGATTTTGTTCAGCTCCAGCGGGATAGTAGACCCTGCAACCATCACAGAGGGTACTGGCATTACCATGATGGCGATGCCCACCGTGCAGCGAGTAGATTCCACTTGCCTACGTTTGATGGCTCATCAAACAGTTCGGCAAAGTCTTGGGTGGAGAAGCTAGACATTTATTTCCAGCTTAACCAGATGTCGGAGGCAGAGGCCATCAAGGTGGCAACAT
>APFE030269424.1:20886-43310 GCA_000404065.3 Pinus taeda | reverse complement strand
CATTGAGTATGTCAAGGGTAAGAACAACGTGGTAGCAGATGCCCTTTCACGTAGACCAGCCACATTGTCTCTTATAAGCTTGGATACAGATTGGAGGGCTCAACTCTTAGTAGAGTACTCCAAGGACAGGTTTGCATGCGAGGTTTTGGATGGGCAGGTGGCAGATGACAGGTACAGGGTGGTCGATGAGATCATCTATTATAGGGATCGGATCTTCTTGACTGAGGGGTCTCAGCTCAAGAAGAAGGTACTCCAGGCATCACACGATTCACCTTTGGCAGGACATAAGGGGTTTACCAAAACCTACAGAGCCATTGGAGAGAGGTTCTCATGGAAGGTCCTCAAGGAGGACGTGCTCCAGCACATCCGGGAGTTTGATGTTTGCCAGAGGAACAAGGGAGAGATGAGTCATCCCACGGGTTTATTACAGCCTCTTCCCATTCCAGAGGGGAAATGGGAGAGCATTTCGATGGACTTCATCACAGGGTTGCCCACGGTACAGGGCAAGGATTGTATCTTTGTCGTCGTTGATCGACTGATGAAGTACGCACATTTCTTTGCCATATCCGCACACTATACAGCAGCACAAGTGGCCGAGCTATTCTTCAGGGAGATCTTTAGGCTACATGGTCTTCCTAAGACCATCGTTAGTGACAGGCACAGCCGTTTCATGAGCGGGTTTTGGCAGGAGCTCTTCCGATTGGTGGGGACGGAGTTGACACAGAGTACCACCTATCACCCACAAACGGATGGGCAGACGGAGATAGTTAACAAGTGGCTGGAGGGCTACTTGCGTAACTATGTCAGTGGGCAACAGCGAGCATGGCTGAAGTGGCTGCATCTGGGGGAGTACTGCTACAATACTTCACATCACATGTCCATTGGTAGGTCACCATTCTATGCCTTATATGGGTATCTTCATTTATCTTTTGTCGACGTGATGTTTGGTGATAGCAAGGCTCCTAGAGCCAAGATTTGGATCCAAGAGAGTCAGGATATCCTCCGAGCTCTCAAGGATAACATGGCTACAGTGCAAAACCAACAAAAGTTGTACGCCAACAGGGGTCGAGTGGAGAGGCCATTCGAGGTAGGGGACATGGTCTGCCTACGACTACAGCCATACCAATAGTCATCATTGAAGCAGAAGGGGGCTGAGAAGCTCAAGCCCCGCTTTTATGGGCCATACAGGGTTATACGCAGGATTGGACAGGTTGCATATGAGTTGGAGCTGCCCCAAGGCAACAAGATTTATAACATTTTTCATGTATCATGCCTGAAGAAGGCATTGGGGCAGCAGGTGACTGTGATAGATGAGCTACCACCCATGGATGATGAGGGGCATTTGGTATTGCAGCCGGAGGCTATCATTGACACTAGGGAGAGGCAGTTGCGGAGCAGGACGATCTGGGAATTCTTGGTGAGGTGGAAGAATTTGCCGGATGAGGATGCCACTTGGGAGAGTGAGAAGATCTTACAGCATCCATCACTTCAGTTGCTTGAGGACAAGCAACATTTTGCCGGGGGAGACTGTAATATTCCTAATTAGCTATGGCTAATTGGAATATTCGATTTTGTTCAATTTTTGCCTTCTATAGTTATTTGTAAATAAAAAGTGAGGAAGGGGGAACATAACTCATTTTAGAATAAAAGGTCACTTCCTAGGTAGCACAATGTTGTGACTTAAAGGGGAGCCAAGGGGGCCAAAGGGGGGACACAAAAGTGGAGCCCACGCAGACACATGGAGGAACTACGCAGGAGGAAAAGAACACGTGGCAAGAGGGGAATCACGCAGGAGGAGGTGAGCCTAGGGATTGTGAGAGGCAGAGGCTATAAAACAAATAAGAGGCCCCACATTTTGATCATTCAGTTATGTGCATTTTGAGCTAGTCGTTTCGACTTCTGAGCACGTTGGCTGTTTAGCTAGTCTGCTACACTATTTAGTGCATCGAGTGTCTCCGTTCAGAGATCTCACCCATAGCCCCGGGGGACTTCGAGTGCCTACTTGGGCAAGGTATTTCCTTTGGTGTTTCAGCAATAGTTTCATTAGCATTCTAGCAGCAGTTTTAGCAGCATTTTGGAGGACTGCGCATCACTGGGGAGAGGGACGCAGTTCTTTCTGGTAGCAGTGTTGGATTGGGGTTTTGCAGGTGGATTTATGCTGGGAGATTGAGCAAGAGTCCAGCTCTTGTCTCATTGGAGGATTTTGGCAAGGTTTCAGGCAGTGCTTTAGGCAGAGTTTACAGGGGTTTCTTTCAGTGGCAGTGTTGTGATTGAGGAAGCACGTCACCGGTCCTCGAAGGTATATTGCTGCTTTGTGGACTTCCGGAAGGCCTTTGATTCAGTCCCGAGAGAGGATCTTCTACAATCACAAATCAACAAGCTAAAGATGCTAAAAATAGGTGGCCAATATTCCCAGAAATAGTAAAAATACAGTAAAACTAGAAAATTTTAATTTTTAGGGCTCTTGAGTGTGATTCAGAAATTTCATAAATGATAAATTTATTACAGCTGACAGATCAGCAATCCAAAAATATTGAAGATGGTGCCCAAAATGTCTAAAAATGGCAAGCTTTTACTAGAAACTGAAAATTTAAATTTTTTTATCCCTATCAAGAATATGCTTCAAAAGTACTTCAGATCTGAATTTTATAGTTATGCAGTAAATTCCAGCCAACTAAAATGTCAGATTTAGGTCAAATTAGAGATGCCCAAGTCACCAAAACTTCTGAAAATTTAGATTTTGCAATTCTAATTGATTTTGACATATTAAAATGTGGTTTCAAGGCTTATAGATTAATGATTTGACTGTTGTAATAAAACTGAAGCAAAACAAGGGTTTAGAGGCCAAACCCTAGGCCCGAGGCCTTGAAGATCCCACAGTTGAAATTCGTTGAAATTTTGGGATCATGTTGCCGCTTGAAAAATATGAATTTTGAGACCTTAAACCTGCAAAAATGTAAAGTATTTAACCTTAAAACTTCAAATTAGGGTTTTAGGTCAATTTAGGGCAAAAGAGGCCAAGAAAATGGAGAACAAGGCTAAGGGAGGCGAATTTGCAGGGACAAAAGGGCTAGGATGATAGATCGGAGCCCAAAGATGAAGGGTAAGGCTTCAAAGAGGCAACGCTATGCCTAATGAGGCCAGCATTAGGTGTATGGAAAGTTTAGGGGCCTAGGACAAAGCCTAAGGCATATGGCCTATGGCCTATGGCCTAAAGGCCAAGGAAAGGGAGTCGCAAGCTCTTACAGGGCTGCAGCCTAGGGAGAGAGGGAGAAGAGGGCTGAGGAGGGAGGCTGAGGGAGGACAGAGGAGGGAGGAAGGTTGAGGGAGGAGGGCCGAGAGGGAAGGAGGCTGAGAGGAAAAGAGGAGGCTGCAAGGCCATTTGGGCCTGCGGCTAGGGTAAAGAAGGGAAGTCGTAGCCCGTAAGGATCACCGCTAACCCTGGGAGGGCTAGAAACCAAGACATTGGAGGGAGAAAGGTTGATGTTGAGGCCTAGGAAGGCAAAAATCAGGGCTAGAAGCACTAAAAAGCTTGAAACCCCTGCTCCAAAATTTTTATGCTTCAGCTCTTTGATTTTCTGAAAATTCTTTCGTGGAAACCCTGCAAAAAAATCCAAGAGACTAGATCTTACCTCAAGGGCCTAGATCTAGCTCTTCTTCCACTTGATTCCTTGATATAACCTGCAAAAAAATAATTTACAACACCCAACCCCCAGATATATACAAAATGAATTTAAAAACCCAAACCCAAGTTAGAAAAATAATTTACAATTTAATTTAGAAAATATACATGGGTTTCTAAAATAGATTTTGAGAAAATAATTTTTATGATATTTTTTCCTTGAAATAATGGCTAAAACACTTCAAAAAAATTAATGCTCACTATAGCCCAAGCAAAGATTCAATCCACCATATAAAAACTAGAGATCCAAGCAAAATAACCCTTGCCCACAGTCTGTGAACTTCGAGGCCAAGGATTGAGTACCTACACACACTATGTATTATCTCAAAATAACAGTATAAAGCACCACATAGGAAGCACATAGTCAATACATACCACAGATCAGCAACAAGAACACCTCGAGTTTCACCCCAAAGTCTTTTATTATAGTAGAAAAAATAATTCTCAGCGAGACAATAGTTCAAAATGCTTCAACAGCAATTCTAGCCAGAGATCAAGATGATTAGAGACTCGACTGACTCTCTAATTTATAGATAAATCCTCCAAATGGAAAAATAATGGCTAGTTTCTTTGATCATTGTCAAAATAATCTTGGACAATAATAAACGCTTCAAGATCTTTTAATCTTGGCCCTTGATTTTTTATTTTTGAAGAATTTTTGACTTTATCATTTAATTCCATTTTATTTAAGCTCAAAATTAATTATTTAGAGCTAATTTCCTCAAAATTTTGACTTTGACTTAACCATCAAGGTCCAAGGGTCCAAATTTTCTGAAAAAATACAATATTCCCTTGGCATACCTTTAAAAATTGATTCTTTTAAGACCTACAAATTTTTCCATTTGGAGAATTTATTTTCCTAAGACAATTCAACTTGACTCTAATTAATTAATTTTCTGGCTTATGATTTAATTTTATTTTGCCAGAAAAATTAATTAATTTACGCAAGGGGATTTAATTATTTTTCCAACCCTCTAATACATGTGATATTTTATTACAAGAATCAAAGAGGGAATACACATTTGTCTTAGACCCTCAAGACACATAACCATCTGCGACTCAATATGATCTAGTAAACCAAGTGATTTGTAATAAAATAATTAAGCCAATTAGCTTAAATTATTCCCAAACCACTTTTACATCAGACTCGACTGAAACACTAGGACTCAACTAATAATCCGACTATAAATTTCACCCTAGCTTTGGGGGTTTAAGCTAGAGGGAAAAAACTCTTCTGATTAGCCGTGTTGAAAAACACAGTTAATTAGTGAAGTTAAAAAACCTCCCAGGATGGAATTCGTCATCAAATTATAGGCTTACCTAGGTTGTTACATCGACTCAAGGTTTTACTAAGATCATTTACAATATATAACTTGTAGAATGGGATGACCATGACATACAAAACGCTGATATGTGATTTGATCCTTGTTGAAAAAGTTGGTACTTCTGCTTCCCCAAAACTTTAACAATTTGAATGCAACAGGTCCTTCGCTTCCTTTCTGCAACACTATCTCTATCAACATACCAACTCCTTTAGGCCACTGAACTTGGCTCTCCAATCTAATCTCTAGTTGATCATAAGTCCATCTACAACCAACACATAGGGTCTTCACGCTCACTGGTTTCTCCTTCATCCTTCAAGGCCACAACACTTTGTCTTGTTGCCCACTATTGCTCCTCACCTACTTAAGGACTTCTTCCCACTATTGTCTTCCTGCGCTGCTTCCATGAAGACAAATATAGGGTAGGAAGGTTGTCACCTATCACTGTCAAACATCTCTTCTCCAACAATGAACTTGGGCTACAATCTACTCCTTCATGACATCCTTCTTTAGTTCGTCAAAGATCAGTGAATATGCTCATCAACTCGGCCACTCCTAGCAACTCATTAGTCCTTCAATATACTACACTTAGGGCTCCCTCAATCCACTTTCTCACTGCCCTCCAACAGTCCACAAGTGTCCAATTGATCCAAATTGGATCATTACATTGTTTGTCATCCATCTTGATGCATTTGGAGTGGAAAAAGTGGAGAAATCAGCTCACAGGACTGTTTTTACCAGCAGAACCCAGTTTGGCAAAACAAGGGTCGGAAACTTTTTGGGAGCGTTTTGAGGCATCAAACGAAATTTTTTGGGGGTAAAACTTTTGGCAATTCTTGAAATTGATGGATGGAGAGAAACCTGCAATGGGATATATTTATGAGCGCATAGACAGGGCCAAAGAGGCCATCGAGATTTTCTATAAGGGAAATGAATTTAATGTGAAAATTCCTCAACCGGAATCCCTACTGCAGCAACTAATGATATTAGTCCTATTTGTAGAATTCCTTTAAACAAATTACTTGCAATTTCCTACGGCAAATATCGTAATACATATATTGCAGCTGTCACTTAATTAAATTATATTCGGAAATAAGAGACTGAGCAAGAAAGAAATTACAACACAATTGACACTGTTATTTTTGGACAAATGTTCCCAGAGAAACCCAATGCATGAAAACCGATGCAGCAGCTCTGAGGGTTTTATATTATTAAGCAATAATTTCTTAATACAACTCTGGATGTCGTCCTCGCAATCCAGTTACAGAGAAATCCAACTAGCAGAGAAGAATTGTGAGATTACCTCGCTCTACCCAGCGAATCTCGGTTGTTTTGGCAACTGAATCAATTGTCCCCGGCTACAACTACACCGCCCCTACGCAGTAACTGTGTGGGCCTGCATGGAGCTCTCTTAGGCTCTAAATCAGCTCAACTGGGAAACGCCTTGCCTTCTGGAGCAGTTTCTAGCCCTCCTGGCTCAGAAATCTCAGCTCCTATGCAAAACTCG
This sequence comes from Pinus taeda, assembly GCA_000404065.3. NCBI lineage: Eukaryota > Viridiplantae > Streptophyta > Pinopsida > Pinales > Pinaceae > Pinus > Pinus taeda. The sequence continues at coordinate 36,799 of APFE030269424.1, read as the reverse complement.
AACTTCTGCGTGGGTGACTGAGCAGCCTCTGCGTGAGCCCTTCTGGCTCAACGTCAAGCTCTGCATGGGCCCTTCTGGGTCAACTTCAACCCCTCTAGTGTCTCTCTGCCTCTCTCTGTTGCGTATCCTAGTCTCTGGAGAAGATACTCCAACCCAACTATCCCTACCCCTCAACTGCAAGAAATCTCCTCGATTAGAACTTCCTCCTGAGAAATTCCCATTTCAGAAATTCGATCTCTTGATCTCTCAGTGTGTTTTCCAAATGACCCTCAAGCTCCCTTAAATAATCTTCTCGTTGACATTCAACGACCCAAATTAAAAGCTAATCAATGGCTAAGATCATTTTAGCTTGATCCTCGTCTTCTTTTAGAAGTTACACCCACAATTAGATTAATACCCATTAATATTTTTAATTTCCTAAGTTTAGACTTAGGGTCCCACTAAAAGATATTAATTATTTTAACAAAATCGGTTTTGGGTGGAATTTCCCAAAATGCTTTCTAGGTTCTTTGGAATACATGCGCCCAAGCCTCCCTGCAAAATTTGAGGCCTAGAGCACATCCGATGCTACCCCAAATCAACATCTAAATATCTCCCTTTATGGCAAATTATTGGTTGCGGGTGGAACAGGTAATTACATTCACCATCGCATGCAGCAGGAGGATATCTCAATCCAAGCGTATTCTATAATGAGGGGTCTAGCATTCAAAGAGATCCCAAGGTGATGAGAGGTGTCATGATCTGCATTGAGAAGATGTTCACGGATCAAGATATTCGAGACAAAATCAACATACGACGAGATATGTACAAGGAAGCATCTAGCATGTTTGGATTCAGCTCAAGCCAACGTCTCAAGGACAAGAAAATGCCTTGTAAGTGCAAATTGTTAGAACTTAGCTTGTAATTTTGCTAGTTCTCTTTTATATGTTTGGCATTGCAAACTGATAATATTTGCTGTTATTTTTTTACAACTCATTGGTGGATAGATTGTGGCACTGAGGCACCACAATTACAAGAATTTGCCATCAGAGTTTTGAGTCAACCCTAAAGTGCTTCTTCTGTGAGCGCATTTGGTCAGTGTTTGAGCACATCCACAACAAAAAGAGAAACAAGTTAGAGCATGAGAGGTTGGAGAAGTTGGTTTTCATCTACTACAACTTTCGAATACTCACAAAACAAGTGCACCCAAAGGATACAGATCCAACTTTATTGGATACTATTGATTTAGAGTTCGATTGGGTTGTGGAGGAGGGGTCCCCTGATTTGAATTGGCTTAATGAAGAGATTGAGGATCTCTCTAGTTTGCCATCTCAAATGGAGACTCCAAATACACTTACCTCACATTTGCTTCAACCTTCCGACGTTGGCACTAGCTCCATGAGGGCTTATTGTAGGCGTAGTCGTCTATGAGTGATGAGACTCAAGATTGTTATGAGACAATCATTTATCATTTATGACATATGTATTTGAATTTTGAACTTGCTGCCATTTTTTACTTATTCAGTATCTAAATTTTTTGCTTACAAAAATTGAATATGTTATGTTGTACTTTTATAGATATGAGATGATGTTATGAATTATTGCATATATTGTAGTTTTCGTAACTTATAAGGATTGGAATTGTCATTAGTTTCTTTTTTGTGCTTAAAATTTACCATATTTTATGTTATTTTCTATATTTTGTCGGGTCTTATATGGGTCGTTCCTGACTCTTATACGAGTCAACGAGTTAATAGCCAAACAAGTCTTATACGAGCACGAGTCATGCAACATTGGTTGAAACATTCAATGAAAATATAAGAAGAAGAAGAATTTGAAAAGGTTTTCCCCCTTGTGGGGTTTTGCCCTGACCAATCCCGGTGTCTCTATGTGTGAATGCTTTTCTTCTATTGTTCCTTTATGTTCCACTGCATTGTTGATGATTACATAATTGCATATGTTGTTGAATAATGTTATAATGTTGTGGGGTGAATTCAATGTGTAAATGATGAAATGAAATTATCTAAAGCAAAGAACAATATAGCCCTAAGAAAAATTAACATTCTCTTGAAGAGTTTTCACATTGATGGATTGGGATTTATCCCTGGAAAAGCCTTCAAAAGGAACAACATCTTTGTCCCTTCATGGAGTCGCCATGTGAGAAAAAATCTGCAATAAAACACATACAAATTTGTTATCTTCCAATTTATCATAAGAATGCACTTTATCCCTAACAACAGCGCCAAAATGTTATGAATCAAATTGTGCGTAATGATAAAAGCCCTAATTTGCAATGTACAACTCAAGACCAACTATTAGGACAGTCACCACTATCACCTCAACAATATATCCTCTTCACTTTAGCCTGAATCTCCTCTAGCTCAAGGGGTTTATCCCTATTAGAATTACTAAGACCAACTGATGAGGCACAAGATGAATCTGAGAGTAGCCTCAATTAAACAAAATTAGGGGCTTCAGGGTTTTCAAATAAGTGATGGAAGTAAGGGTTTTGAAATAAGTGATGGAAGTAGAGATCAGTGCCAAATCCCCAAGGATAATGGAGTCAAGGTGAATCAAATGGAAATGAGGCCCAAAAGAAACCCTACACACAGTTGGCTTATTTCCATCGATTAGGTTTTTGAGACTAGAACCAAACAAAAGAGTAATCCCTCACCTAATCAAGATCAACAATGAATTCAAGGACTACAAGAATGAAAACCCCATGAAGAGACCTTCACCAACAAGATTAACCATGCTTCGATGAATTTATTTAATACTTCTTGCTAGGAATCCAAAGGAAAAATATAGAAAGTTTCACCAAATCAACAAAGGAAGAAGGAAGGAGAAAAATCATAGAACATCTCCCTTCCAAGTGGTAAATTAGCCCTCAAATGGATCAATCTTGAAGGCTTGTAGAAGACTAAACAATAACCAAGAAAGGGAAGCTTCAAGAACTAACAACAATCATCCACAAAGCCAAGTAACAAGACACGTCCAAACAAGGCTCATGTTCCATATCCTACATGTCAAACACCAATACGTGGGGCATGTGTCTTGTTCATAGGACACATGTCAAACACGTGCCCTTAGTGTATCCCACTTAAAAGAAGCCTACAACCCATAAAAACATGTTTTCCCTTTGATTTGAGCACATTTCACTAAACAGGTTGGAGGTGTGGGACATTTTGGAGTGCAACCAAGGGTTATTGTGAAATGTTAGAAGGGATTCCAAGTGTTGGGAAACTAGATTCCAAGTCTTGAGCAAGTGGATTTTAGTTTCTAAATTTAAAATATATATATATATATATAGATATGTCCATATATCATTTTTGTATGTGTTAACTCAATAATTTGTTATAATTCAATATATATATATATATATATATATATATATATAATATGTCGTCTATGTCATGTTTATAGGGTTGTCATGTCTCCAGTAAGACACTTGTATTTTTGTTTCCTCTATGTCCTATTTCCATGGTCGTTGTGTCTCATGTCAAACACTAGTATTTTTGTGTCTTCTATGTCCCATGGCATCATGTGATGTGACTTGGCCACAAAAAAGAACCCTTTACACCATAAATGCTCCAAGAAAGTTATGGCAATTAAGCTCTCAGTAAAAGCTCTAAAAATCCAAACATGAGTGATAATGAAGAAGTGCATCTCTTTATATACTGAAGCTTAACTTCCATTACAATAAAATAATATTATCTCATATGATTCCTTAGATCTAAGCATAAGAAAAGTAAAATGTACTTATCCTACAACTAACTAATCTAGAACAATACAAAATAAAGGTGGTCAAGACACATGTACAATCATCTAAGTGAAAAAAAAAAGCAAGAAAGAGAAAAATCCCATCTAAAAGAGAGAATTAGTCTCCTGATATAGCAAATCTCACACTTCTCAAGATAAATTCCTAAAGCTCAATTTTGAGACCCTATGTAACTAAGAGGGGGCTACTGTCACCTCACCAACACTCTTCTCACTTCTGACTCTCCTCTAGCTCAAGGTGGGTTTCTCCCAAAGATAGGATTGCTTCGGTTTTTAGGGCTTTGATTGTAATTTCTAGATGTGAGTTCAAAGGGTACAATGGTTGATCGGAAGGCTTAGGTCAACCAACATAAGCTCAAGAAAGGTTCACAATCAAGAGATTACAAGGTGATTTTGAAGAGTAAAAAAACCCCAACAACATTATTTAAAGGATTTTTAAAAGGGAAAGGTCAATGGGAGATTGTCAATATATTTTTGAGGCATATTGAGTTACACAATCAACACACTTTAAGAGAAATTGGAATGGATTTAGGTTCAACGACTAAGGGAGACCCAATGAAGACAATGAGATAATACCAACAATTACTTCGGTGAATAATTAACAACCATTATCCATCAACTTATACAGGATAAAGAAAGATAACTTCCTCAATTTTGCATGCATTCCACAAAATTCACCAATAATCATCCATCAAAGTTGAACTATCCACATCAATAAAGCCTCTCCATAAGGCCGCTCAACCCATCCATCCATGGCCAATTTATACGAAGAAAAAGAATTGCAGAAATTTCAAATTTGCTAAGGGAGTTCTCCCACAATTCAACCATGAGAAAATGACAGGAATAACATCTCTATTTATAGAGGAAATGCTCAACTTCCTTTACATTAAAATATTAATTTCTTAGGCTAAAAGTCCCTAATCTAGCATATAGAGTGGCAAAAGGCCCTCCTCTATGATTAACTAATCAAAAATACAAAAAATAGGGGGCTATTTAAGCCACATGTACAATTTTACATTAAAAACCCCCTCAAAGAAGGACACCTTTATCAGAGAAAGGCTTCTGCTCGTAGCATCCATTCTCTAAAGGCCCTTCAACATTGAATTATGCTACAAGGAAAATAACAAGCCAAATCTTTCTACACACATGAATGTAAGAGCTCCAAGTGGGAGTTCCATCCTCCATGTCATCAATAACAAATTCCAAATCCTCCTATAAAGATGAATGTAAGGGATTCAAAGAGGGCATGTTCAACATTCAAAAAGGATCTCCAAACTTCAAAGCGCTTGTCCACCTCCACATTGTTGATTTCTGGTAGCATCGAATGTGCTCTAAGTCTCAAATTCTGCAGGGAGGCTTAGACACATGCATTCTCCAGTATCTAGAAATCGTTTTGGGAAATTCCACCCAGAAACAGTGTTATTAAAATAATTAATTATTTTTAATGGGACCTATTGACCCTACCACCTACACCTACCTACAAGTCAGTGAGAAAAGCCTTCAACCCCACAAGGTGTGATTGGTGGCAGGGAACTCAGAAAAGGGGTTGTCACACTGAATCCCTTCTCTCTCCGTTTAAGCTATCTCCTAGGTTAGCTAGGGGGGTGGTCCCTAATGAAAAGTTAAGTTAAAAAAGAGATGTGAATTTCTAGGAGAATTGTTAAAGTTAAATAGATTATTTCTTTAAGATTTATAAGCAAAAAGCTGATATGAGCAATAGCCATCATAAGATAAGCGTGAAATATATAAATAACCAGTGCCTTCCAAGTATTTGCTCTTTAAGAAATGAAATTGTATTTTGCTTAAAACAAAAGTAGAATGCTTCAAAAATTGAAAGCAAAGCAATCTTGAAATGGAGACAAAGATGACATGAAATAGTCAAAATGATAATCTACAATTAGTGTACAAGAACTAAATCAAGACATGCAAGTAGAACTCCATACTTGTCTAGTTAAAACAATGCTCTAGGTAGCAAATAAAATCCTTGAAAGCACAAGATATTGATCAAGAAAAATATTTAATTTAAATTTATGTGATCTTAATAAGCTAGAGGAAAGGAAACTCCCTCTTTGGAAATCATTTGATGAGATCCTCGAGGCAAACCGATTGGGTCCTTCTATTCTTGATCTTAGGAGTTAGTTCGTCTATTGGAGAGCTACCCCACGCCCAAGTAAATCCTTCAACCAAATCTAAAGATCTCTAAACACTTGGAAAAAGATGTCAGCAATCATAAGGGATTAGATTATACAATGGAGGAGAAGGCTAGAGATTTCACCAAAAAACTTCTAGTGCTCCTCTTCCTAGAGTATTTCTCTAACCCAAAAAACCATACAAGATAGCTTGCATATGTTAATCCAAACAAGTGGCAAAATGATATCTAGCATAATCCAACATACATGTAGAATGTAAAGCACAACAATTGAAATAACGTCACCTCAAGAAGTGGAAGGAGAACACCAACACAATAGTACCCCAAAGTCTCTTTTATTACATGAAAGATGAATACAAAATCCAGCAGTCTCCGCAAGCCCAACGGCTCGTTCTAAAGATACAAAGATGAGAGCCAAAACTCATTTAAATAGGCAAATGGGAGCCAATCCCAATGTGAGTGCAAGTGACAAATGGAAGGGTGAAGATCCCAATGCTAGCAAGTCAAATTCCAAGTCGCTGAATTACTAGCTGTAGGCTGCCAACGAACTATTGTAGATTTCAATCAAAAATCTCAAGCTGCCAACGTATCCCCATAGTTTTCAAAACCGTTTTTAAAAACCGGTTACCGATCTAACCGACCAGTTAGCAAGGTCGCCGGTCTAAACCGGCCAAAAACCCGGTTGGAAAGGCCATTTCTCCAATTTTTTGCCCTAACCGATGAAAACCGGCCGGTTCCGTCCTAAACCGACTGGTTTTAGGCACGCCCACCGTAACTTGCAAAAAGCGTATTTCTGACTGTGGTTTAGGGGTTTTGGGGGGAAACTGACACCCTCTCCAAGCCTATAAGAGGCCCCTCTCACTCTCATTTGTCTCACACAACTGATTTGGAGTGTTTGTGAGTGTTTGTGAGTTTGTTTGTGAGCTTGGAGAGTGTTGAGTTTTTGCTGAAGTAGTCATCTTGGAGTTGGAGTTGGAGCTATTATGGAGATAGTGTGTAGCTGTCAGTGGAGTTGCCATCTTCAAGAGGAGGCTAAGGAAGCTAGTTTGCATTTCCAGGTAAGGATTTGCACTTGAAAATTCCTCATTTGAGTCTGATGTCCATGAATTTTATATTTTTGTGTTATAAACTTCTCACTTCTATTATCTATCATGTATGCTATAAACTCTCTAGCTCTATGCTATCAAATTTTGTAGCTTGCATGTGCATTTGTTTTCCTAGATTTATCTTTGGTTTTCCATGTTGCTTAGCTGCAATTTTTTTTAATGGCAGATTTCTTTGCAAATTGTTATTATTTCAAGCAAACATGGCTCCAAAAGGAAAGAACAATGCATAGGCTCATTGTGATGTAATTGATGGAAAAATGATATGCAAATTATGCCATAAATCTATTAGAGGTAGGGGTATTCTAAGGTTGAAACAACACTTGACTGGGATAAGAGGCCAAGTAAAGCCATGTGATGCACCAAATGCACTGTTAGGTCCTATTAGGGCAGAATACATTTCCAAGCTTGAAAAATTTTATGAGGATAAGGCTAGGTAGAAGGCCATCCAAGATGACATTGCAAGGAAGAGGGAATTATTAGAAGCCATGAAAGAGAGTGGGTATGATGATTATGAGATTCAAGACTCCTCTTCTATCCCTTCCACCAATGACCCCTTTCACTATGTTCATCCTTCTGTTGGCCAACCATCAAAAGAAACAAAGAGAACAAACATCCAAAGTTATTTCTCATCTTCTGCCAACATTGCCTCTTCTAATCCGACTTCCTCCCAGCCAAGTTCTCCACCCACTTTAGATCAACATTAGAAAAGACAATGCAAAGAAACTTCTCATCAATACATTGCTAGATGGTGGTATGATTCAGATATCCCATTTAATGCTGCTTGCTCACCTTATTACCAAGCTATGTGGGACTCTGTTATAGCTGCAGGAAAGGACTTCAAAGGCCCTAGTATGCATGCCTTGAGGGGAGCTCTTTTGCAAGAAGAGATATCTTCCATTGATGAGTATTTGGTTGAGTTTAAAGATTCATGGCTCAAAAGAAGTTGTTCCATTATGTCAGATGGATGGATCGATGGAAAGAACCGCACTATCATTAATTTCCTTGTTTCTTGCCCTCAAGGAACCATGTTTTTGAAATCAGTTGATGCATCTGATAAGGTAAAGGATGCAAACCCTTCTATTTGAGCTTTTGGATAGCGTTATTCAGGAAGTTGGGGAGTAGCATGTTGTGCAGGTCATCACTGATAATGCCTCAAACTATGTTCTTGCTGGAAAGATGCTTGAGACCAAATATAAGACCATATTTTGGACTCCATGTGCTGACATTGCATAGACCTCATGCTTGAGGATATAGGCAAAGTGGGTGGGTAAAAACATGCAGAGCATGCAAGGCATTCAAAATACATTTACACCACTCATGGGTATTGAGCCTAATGAAGGAACACACTAGGGAAAAGAGCTTGTTAGGCCTGCAACCAGATTGCATTCAACTTCTCACGTTGCAATGTCTCAATGGTCAACATAAAAACTTGCAGAAAATGTTTTCCTTGAAGAAATGGTCTGATTTCGGTGGGCTCGTAGACCAGATGGAAAGACCCAAAAAGAAAGTGTAGACACTTATTTTTGGAAAAGGTCTCTAGAGCTTGTGAAAATTACCGAGCCCCTTGTTAAGGTGCTAAGGTTGGTGGATGGGGAAAGATTGGCCATGGGCTACATTTATGAAGCTATGGATCAGGCAAAGGAGCAAATACGGGCAGCTTACAAGGACAGGTTAGCTAAATATGGCTGTATATGGGAGATCATTGATAACAGATGGAACAATCAACTCCATCATCCTATACATGCAGCTGGGTATTTTTTGAACCCAAAGTATCACTATAGAAATCGGCTAGGAGATCTGCATGATGGGGAGGTCAGAGCTGGATTGATTGATTTCTTGGAGCGCATGGTCCCTAGCCATGTAGACCAGTTCGAAATACATAGACAACTTACTGTTTTCAATATGGCAAATGGTACTTTTGGCAAAAACTTGGCAAAGATGGCAAGAGATGTGGAGCAACCAGGTAAGCAATTCCAATTTCCATTTTGTTTTCCTTTTCAAGTTAAAATTGTTTACATTCTTTACACTTCAAATTATAAACTAAGTTACCAATTAATTTTTTTTTCTTTGCAGCGCATTGGTGGGAGCCATTTGGTGGCCAGTGTCCTCAATTGCAAAGGTTTGCAATTAGAGTCTTCAATCAAACTTGTGCTTCAGGTTGTGAGCGCAATTGGTCTGTTTTTGAGTGCATACACACAAAGAAGAGAAACCGTTTGGAACAAAAATGGGTAAATGATCTTGTTTTCGTGCAATACAACCTTCGACTGAGGAGGAACCAAATGATGAGCAAATCACCTGATCTAGATCCCATTGTGTTGGATGATATTGATCCAACATCAGAATGGGTGGAGGAGACGGAGATCCTATGTTTGAGGCTGATTTTGATATCGACATGGCTTTAGCGGAGAATGAAGCAGATTATGTCGCGGCATCAGAACCAGGATTAGTAGCGGCATCAAGGAAAGGCAAAGAACCAATGGAAGGCACTAGTCATGCAGGTCGACAAACTCGTGCTTCCATTAGGTCCACTTCTATTGTCATTGGTGGCATTGATACTGAGGTTGCAGATCACGCTGAGGCATCCTCAGACTCTGAACCAGCTGATGTCTATGTAGCTCCTGACGATGACCCTGTGTCTAGTAGTGGTGATGAACTTGATGATTGATCATGTGTACACTGTAGACTTGTAGTAGGCCAAAGGCCTCATAGCTTGCAGCATTGTTTTTGGACTTTATAGGCCATTTAGAGCCTCATTTCTTATGTATTTTGCTATTTTGTCGATGATATGTATTGTACTCGGTGCCATTTTGATATATTCACCTTTACATGGTATATAAATGAGCAAACTTTGCATATTTTGTCTCTGTTGGCTTGGAATCATGGTTTTACATCTTAAAAATAGTTTTGTTTCATTAAAAATTAATTATTTAATGTATTTTTTTAAAGCCGGTTCGTTTAGACCAAACCAGTGCCGGTTAGACCGGTTCCGGTCGGTAAACCGGTTCATTAGGTGGACCGGTCCGGTCACCGGTTCTGATTTTAAAAACATTGCGTATCCCCTTAACTGATGTACGCATTACTTTGATTAAACAATTGTGAAACTTAATGGGATTAAGTAGGAAAAATATCCCACTCAACTAGTTATTAACCCAAAACATATGAAACGGTGATAAACACGTGTTAAATTTGGCTGCCTATAGGCTGGAGTAGACTGCTGCGTATCATCCTTTTTGGCTGGCAGTAACATATCCCTATGCTGATCCCATTGGCTGATATGTATGTGAGTGGGAGACAAGTGAGAGTAAGTGGGGGACAAGAGCTGTCCCATGTGGCAGTTCTGTCCCCACTCAAACTTTTCCAAATCCGTGAGCTTAAAATATGCCCAAACTTCTGCATATAAACTTAACTGCTCCATGAGTTCTAGTGGGGGACAAGTGGGAGACAAATTTTGTCCCATGTGGCAGTTCTGTCCCCTTTTAACAATCATATCCATGAACCATTTCTTATACCTTTACAAATTCTCTTAAACTAAATTTTACACCTACTGAGTGGATAATTCAGGACTCTTTTTACTGGTTGTTGACTTTGTCTTTCTAATGTGGCTGCCATGTCATTTTTCCCCTCCACAAACTTTAACTTGCACCAACATATTGAAATAAATAAAATTATTTGAACTTTAGCCATATGTAATATTTCAACGTTGCCTCTTTAACTCAATGTTGGACCATTTGACTTGCCACTTGGAACTTTGACTTTGACTTTCCTCCATGTGGTGGGCCCCACATTGCTGCTACATCACCTTTCATATTCATGTAACTTTCCATATCAAAATTTGATTTATTTTGAATATGGAAAAATTTCTTAATTTTTCCAATTATTCAATTTTTTGAATGTTTTCCTCATTTTTGCCACTGTCATTAAAATAATTGGCATTTGAGGGACTATAAGTCATTTTTTTGACCCCCAAAATAAGTCTTAAGATAATATTGGATCTTTGAAGATGAATTTCGAGTAGTCACACACCCCAGACATTTCCCAAGGCCACTTATTTACATCATTACATAGAAAATAATTAAAAATTCTCGTTTTGCTTGAACTTTTTAATTATTAAAAAATCCTACTTAGACCTAACCAAATTCCACAATTTTTTTGTGTGATCTAGTATGGTAATATACATCGACTCTAGACACTAAGATGTGTTAGGGGCTCAACCTTCAAACCGTCACCCCGGCTTTGGGGGAAAATGAGTGAAAAACCCCAGAAAATTATTTTCCTCTGAAAAAGAAGGGATAATTAACCAGATAAAAAACAATCCAAGGTATACTCGTTTGCTGATCGAGTCTCAACATCCTAGGCCTGTTACAGACTCAAAAACTCATTATTACTAGTATCACTTATTACAATTCCCCGCAGGGTGTGGAATCTGGGTACAAGAAAAATGATGAGAAGATAGAAGTAGAGTTAAAAAACTCTGTTGACTGATGATATCTGATAGTAAAAGTGTCCTCTGGATCATCCTTGGGCATGGAGTCTTCATATAATCATCAGGTGTCACTCCAGTGGTCAATAGGACCCTAAGTCTAAACTTTAGAAATTAAATAGTTCATCAGTATTAATCTAAATTGTGTGTGAAACTTCTAGAAGAAGGCGGAGATCAAGTCAATATGATCCTAGCCATTGATTAGAATCTAATTTGGGTCGTTGATTGATCAACAAGAGGATTATAAGAGGAGACTTGATGGGCACTTGGAGAACACACTAAAGGCAGATACTTAGCTACCTGAGTAAGATCGATTTTCTCACTAGTCGAAGTTCGGCCAGAGAAAATCGAATCAGAGGGAGAGTTGCAGGTGAGGAAGGGAGAGAGGGCATCAACATCATTCGAGAGTGCAAGACAACAAGATGCAGAGCAGAGACAGGTTGACGTAGAAAGAAGCAGCGCAGAGGCAGGTTGACACAGGGACTGCGGATAGCTAGACGTTGGGCCAGTGTGGGAAAAATTGACGCAAATGGAAGCAGAAGGATTTAGAGGAAGGAGGGATACTTCACCTAGATCAAAAATTTGTTTGGAAGCGTCTGTAAATTTTTCTCACTCTTGTTTTGCTAGTTGTAATTTGTACAAGACATTTTGCTGAAGAATAGTAAAGAAACCCTCATCTGTTGGACCAGTTTTCCCACATTTGGTTTTTCCAGAAATGATTGTCCAAAAATAACTGTCAGTGTGATTGTATTTGTGCCAATATTTTTCCTTGCATTTACTTTCTGCAATATTTTAATTATGAAAGTTGCAATAAAATATATATTCGATATTTTCTGTAAGAACATTGTGAATAACTTATTTTTGAGATAATAAGTAGAAGAAATAATATCAATCACTGCAGTAAGATTTCTATTTAGAAATTTTCACATGGTATTAGAGCTGAGGTAAAGCAGAAGAAAGAAGTCGAAAGACCCAGCGTTGAAGGAAGAAAGGAATTTGAAATTCTTGCAGGGACAGTAATTTGAATTTCCAAGGGGTTACACAGTTCAAGCAAAGAGAATTAGATTTCGTGGTAAAACTCTCTCTAAGTGAGTAAACAAAGGGGTAAGTCTGTTAAAATTGGCAACTCGGGCCAAACTCCATGTAGGTCGTCTTATTCATGGCTGGTAATATTTTTATTAGATTCCTCTTGCCAAGAGGTGTAGGATTGATCTAAAGATCATCCGATTCCAATAAGTATTTATGGAAATATGAATTTATTTTGATTATGGAATAATTATCAAGCCAACTAACAACTCATGTAGGCTCAGAAGCCCAACAGACGCATCTATTCATCATCAACATTTGTGTATAAATATAGGAGGTCTTTTCCTCATTTGGACACACTCATCTCATCACATCTCTCTCTCTCTCCTACGCAGAAAAGAGGCTCTTCTCCTACTGCGCAGAAAGAGACTCTTCTCTCACACGTGTGGAAGGAAGGACACAGATTTAGCGCTGCAACTGCAGATCGGAAGTCTGACCAATGTTGACCATTAGACTCTCTCCTTGAACTGCGTTGTAGGTGGAACTGACTCTCCTCAGAAGGCCGCATTTTTTGGTGAAGGAATCAAGCCGATCTGACAGTCGGTTTGCAAGATATTGTCTGCCCTAGTTTAGGGCTGATCTAGAGTTTGATGCTGCCGATGTAAATCAAATTTTTGTACTATTTCTCTCTGTTGAATTATTGAAGATAAAAGAATATTTGATCAAAGGGTTTCCCCATATTGGGGTTTGTCCCTGGCTAGCCGCCACATCTTGTGTCTCTTGTCTTGGCTTGTTTTCTGTTGATCGTTTAATGTTCTATCTGCACTTTACTTTATGTACATGTGATTGCAAATCTGTGGATAATAACAAAAAAGATAAGTAAACTGTTGTAAGCATAAAACATACCATAACTTAACATGGTATCAAAACTAAGGTGAAGACAAAACCCGAACAAGAGCAAGATCAATCACTGAAGAGAAGATTGGCAAGGCTATCCTAAAAGAACTATGGGGTCCTCAACACTCTTCCCTGCCGAAAGCAAGCTCTGTGAGAAGTCTGACTATCACGGATGGAAGATGTCTCTCGATCTAACCTTAGAAGATCAAGGAGTGTTGGACCATGTGAGAGGCAATATTGTTGAGCCTCCATCAAATGCACCTACTGCTGCCAAAAACAAATGGAAAACCGGTGAAGTCAAAACAAAGAAGATCATCCGAGACTCTATCGACAAGTGCTTGGTGGCCTACATCTCCGACCTGAACACCTCCAAGGAAATCTACGATAGACTAGTGAGTTTATTTATCGTTAATGATGCAAATCAAGTTTTGTTTCTTAGAAATACGCTGAAGGGAATTAAGAAGGGCAAAGATGAGAGCATGCAAGCATATTTCTTAAGAATCATCGAGATCAACAATGATTTCCTATCTATTGGAGAAATTATTACTGATAGGGAAATGGCACTCTCAACCCTTGGAGGATTACCATCCGAATGGCATGAGTTCAGGACTACTCTTCTCAACAATAACGTAATTCCTGGTTTTGAGGAATTAATGGCAAGATGCATTCAAGAAGAAACAAGGGTAGAAGAGCAAGAAATGCCCATGCCTAAAGGTCCTCCTGTTGCCTTTTCTTCTCATGCTAAAAAAAGAAATAATTCCAGGACTAAATCAAAAAGAAAGGCTGGACCTAACGGTGGAAGAAAAGGACAATGTTACATTTGCGATAAAACAGGTCACTATGCAAGGGAATGTCCTGATAGAAGGAACTCTCACCAGGACGACGATCAAAATCCCTCTCATGGCAATCAAAGGAATGGAAAATCTAATAGCAAAGGTAAAAGGAGTGTTGGGAATCAAGCAAGAGGACAACCATTCGAGAAGGCAAGGAATTCCAAGTATGAATCTAACACTGTTGACAATAAGCAGGATGAATATTATCTACCAACTGCTCTATCTACCTCTGCTCCTCCGGACTCACTGGGAAATTGGCTTATTGATAGTGGTGCCTCAAGGCACTTCACTGGTTACAAAGAAGTTCTCCATAATCTGATAGAGAAAGAAACCAACCTGGAAATTGTCCTTGGAGACAATATGAAATATCCCGTGAAAGGTGTTGCCAATGTCACTCTTAAATTGAATCAAGATAATACAATCAACCTACAGGATGTATTATATGTACCTGATCTCGAAAAGAACCTGGTATCCATTTCGGCTAAGGAAGACAAAGGCTACAAGGTGGCTTTCAGCGATGGCAAGGTATGTGCATGGAAAAACAATGTTAAATATGCTTTCACTCTTGGGTTTCGAGTTGATTCATTATATCAGGTCGGAGGAAGTCCACTAGGTGTCATGTCTTGTGACACATCTCTTCAGTCTGAACTATGGCATCGGAGGTTTGCTCACCTTCACTATAAAGCTCTACTTGATGTAAGAAAAATGGTGACTGGGATGCCCAAGTTCAGATTAGAGCAAGAATGTGTATGTCCCGGATGTGCCGAAGGAATGCTAAAAAGGGGACCATTCCCCTCAAGCCAAAGCAAGACCTCCGATATATTGCAGTTAGTTCACTCAGACATATCTGGTATGATAGATATGTATGATGCCTATGAACTCCTTGGGAGGATATTTATATTACATCACTTTTACAGATGATTATTCTCGCAAGACTTGGATATACTTCTTGAAAAAGAAGGATGAAGTGTTCTCCTAGTTTTGACACTTCAAAGCCTTGATCGAGAATCAAACTGAAAAGAAGATCAAAATCTTAAGGACTGATAATGGAACTTTTTGACCACTACGTGTCAACTACCCATAGCAGTACACCCCCTTTTTCGCAAAAGGGATAGCGCTTGATCGACGTGTCCGTGCCATTCGACTGTCATCATCAGCCTGATCATGTTATGTTGTAAACCCAGTCTGCATGTGTAAATTGTAAATAATCTTAGCAAATCTGTGTCATGTATGTATTTGCCTAGGTAAACCTAATCTTCTAGTGATGATCTACGTTCCGGAAGGTTTTTTGTCTCACCAACCCATGGTTGGCAGAGTTTTCTTTCAGCCTAACCCCAAAGCCAAAATGGATTTTGTCATTAGAATCTTAAGGGAATCCTAGTGTGCTTCGAGTCTATGTAAAGGTAATTTGGAAATAATCCTAACTATTTGGTTAGGTTATTACAAATTTTTTGATGTGCTAGATTGTATTTGTGTCATAGAACTGGGTGGTCTATGAGGGTCTATGTCAAATGGGTTTTCCTCCTTGAGATGTAAAATTGTAAAGGTCATGATGTAATGTGTCTTGAGGGTTAGGAAATGTTTTAATCCCCTCATAGGTCCTAAGTCCTAGGTCCTAGGGAATTTTCCAAAGGCTAGGTTCGAGAGTCCAAAAATAAAAATAATA
>APFE030269424.1:0-13650 GCA_000404065.3 Pinus taeda | reverse complement strand
TCAAAACTACCTACCCAGCCTACTTACCTAACATTTTTTTCTTCTTTTGGTTTGGGTGCACTTAGACTTGCAGACCCATCATTTCAATTTTTTCTCTTTTTTTTTTATACTTTCCTATCTACAAACTACCCATTTTCTTCCAAGGGCCCAGATTAAGTAGTTGGGCTCCTTTGATTCTCTACCTATCTAAGGATCTGCCAAGATTAAGCTATTTGGACAGATTTTCATCCTCTATATTCTAAAACAGGAAATTAAAACCTAGGGAGACCAAGATTAAGCTGTATGGACCTCCCTTTCGCTGAAAATTGTACAAAAATGGAATAACTTCTCAAAATTTGGAAAAGCAGTTAGATGAACTCTGAGTAGCCTTCTTTGCTTGGGGACTGTTTAGCAAATATGGAGCATTGTAGCATGCAAAGTATAACATATTTGGTCTGTAAAATGTCAATCATGAAATATGAGTAACCTGCTGCAGCAGGAGGCTAACAACAATAACCCAATTAACTCTCTGCCGCTCCACTTCATACATGCCGATGCGATATATGTGTCAGCTATCGCGTATCGCAAAGGCTTTGGGACAAGCCTTTGACATGCACTGATTTGATTGCACGATGCGATCTATTGTCAGACTTGATAGGAACCAAAACTCCCCTGCATAAAATTTCAAGTCCGCTTCCTTGAATCTGCTAAGTGTTTAGCGTGATTTCTCTGTCTGAATGGAATTCGGTGATACGACAAGTAAATACAATGGGGGTGATGCTATGTGGGTTCCACGGACCCGATAATGTTAAAATTTGCCTCCTATAATAATTTAAAGTCCAGATTCTTTATCCGACTATGTTTTGTGCCCAATACCTAGTGTATTTTGGGGTTTCCACTCACAGAACCAAACCAATGGAATGGACTTGCTAATCGAACCTTTAACACAATATTTCTAAGATAAATATGAAAAACACAGACCAACATCAATGTCATCCAATTACAGAGATAAAAATAAGCATTTGAGGCCTCCACGAGCTGTTTATATTAATATGCATGCAACACTGATTTATTTACCATAAACACATAACAGAGTCTCGATCTTAGGCCAGATTACACAGATAAAGACCTCTGTCTCAAAAAATGCAAATCTACTCACTATCTCTCTGCTCTCACTCTATCCCTCCTCTCGCTCATTACATTTTCCTTCTTTTATCCATTGATAAACACTCTAACTAAATCTAACAAAATCTCTATTTTTGATAGATCTAACAACAAATCTCTAACTCCTAGCTCTATGCTAACAATCTCTATCTCTGAATCTAAAATACGACAGTCTCTAACTTATTACAATAATGAATTATAACTAATTCCTTTAGATATCCAACCCTCTCAGTAAAACCTTCCTTTTTACCACTCAGGTCAATGAATTTAACCTTGTTTAACCACAACATGTGAACAAACTTTCACATTGCTAGCTATGTCCAGATGCTCTTGCATCAAATATTTAGAAGGTAATTGAAGAGCCTATCAATATATTCATTATATTTGTGTTATGTGTTGATGATATTTTTGTTGCATGCAAAAGAGTGGAGGAGATCAACAGGTTGAAGGCTTAGATGGTTAGGACCTTTAATATGAAATATTTAGGATAAATAAACAAATTTTGGATGAATAATGTGAAACTTGTAAATATCCCTTTTGCTTCCATTTTTCTTCCCATTTTAGTATTTCTTCAATTTTATGTCCTAGTAGTGAAGAAGAAAAATATTATATGTCTCATGTACCATATGCTAATGTAGTAAGAAGTTTGATGTATGTGATGGTATGTACCAGACTAGATATTCCACATGTAGTGGGTATTGTTAATAAGTATATGGAAAATATAGGAAGAGAACAATGGATGGTAATGAAATCAGTGCTTCAGTATCTTAGTGCCACTTGCGATTATTGCATCATATTTAATGGTTGTAATGATTATATTTTTGGCTATGTAAATTCAAATTTTGTAGGTGATTTGGACAAGAGGAGGTATACTTTAGGTTATGTCTTTACTCTTGTGTGGGGATATATTAGTTGGAATTTTAAGCTTCAGGAAATAGTTTCTTTATCCACCATAGAGGTAGAGTACATTATTGTCTATACTTACAAATATACAATTTGGTTGAAAGGTCTTTTAGGTGAACTTTGAAGAATGATGAAAAATAGAATTGTATTCTATGATAGTTAAAGTGATATGCATTTAGATACAAATCCAACCTATCATATTAAGGCTAAGCATATTGATATAAAGTGTCATTTTGTAAGATAGATTATTGATGGAGGTGGCATAGATCTTGAAAAGATTCATACTTAAGAAAACTAAGCAGAAATATTTACAAAAAAAATGTTGCTAGAGTTTGGATACAAATCCAACTTATCATAGCAAGACTAACAATATTGATATAAAGTTATTTGTAAGATAGGTTATTGATGGAGGTTGCACAGATCTTGAAAAGGTCCATAATTAAGAAAACTATGCAGAAATAATTTACAAAACTAATGTTTCTAGGGAAATTGCAGTGGTGTTTGGATTCTATTGGTTTACAAAATAGGTGATGAAGGGACTTTGGTAAGGTATTCGAAATACAATAGAAGAGGTTGCGTCATATTTTAGTGAACTAATTTTCTAATTGGGATGAGCAGGTTGGTGATAAATCTGACTCTATTTTACATTTTTTAAAGCATCCTCTTTTGTGCTACTTTTGCATCATTTTTTACACCAGATTTTGCATCCTTTTTTCCATCATATTTTGCACCCAATTTTATGCCATGTTTTGCATCTATTTTGCACCATTTTTTACATCTAGTCTTGCACCATGTTTTATGATAAGTTTTCCTTCAAAATTTCACCAAGTTTTATCGCATGTTTTGTATCTAATTTTGCACCACTTTTTGCATCTAGTTTTGCACCATGTTTTACGATAGGTTTTCATTCCAATTTCCAACAATGTTTTCATCTGGTTTGACGACAAGTTTTTATTTTAGTTTTGCACCATTTTTTGTGTTGAAATTGGCATCAGATTTTAATGCATTTTTTTTAACAATTGGGATAAACAACCTGGCACTAAATATGACTCTATTGTACATTTTTTAAAGCATCCTTTTTTGTGTTTGATTTTTCATCCTTTTTCATGCTATATTTTAAATCCTTTTTTACACGAACTAATGCATCATATTTTTTGTCCAATTTTGCACCAAGATTTGCATCCAATTTTATGACAGTTTTTCCTTCTAGTTCTAGGCATTTTTTCATTGTATTTTGCTTCCTATTTTGTGCCATTCTTTTCTTCCATTTTTTCACCATCATTTGCATCAAGTTTACACCATCTTTTGCATCGAATTTAGTGCCTTATTTTTCATCCATTTTGTGCTCATTTTTTCATCTAGTCTTATGTCAAGTTTTGCATCTAGTCTTACACTAGTTTTTTCTTCTAATTTTGGACCTATTTTTGCATCTAGTTTTGCACTATCTTTGGTGTCTATCTTTGCACCATATGTTGAATTTGATTTAGCACCAAATTTTGCATCCATTTTTGCATCTTTTTTTGGACCATTTTTTACGTCCTCTTTTGTGTTTGATTTGTCTCCCTTTTTTGCATCCCATTTTGCAACACATTTTGCATCATTCGTTGCATCCAATTCTGCATCATTTTTAACACCATTTACTACATCAATTTTACATCCTTTTGAGCATCCAAATTTGCATCTATATTTACATCCTATGTTAGTCCATGTGTTCTGTCCAGATTTGCATTCCATTTAGTGTCTCATGTTACATTCAATTTTGAGTCATTTTTACATCCACTTTTCCATTTGTTTTTGAACCAAGTCTTACATCATTTTTTGCATCCAACATTGCATTTCAATTTGCATCCATTTCCTATGAATATTAGGTCATGATTGAATTGAACCACCAACCACGTACTGTTGGGCAGCGGATCCCCCCATAGCGGGTTTTTGGGGCTTAAAGTTGAGTTTTGGTCAATGTAATGTAAAGACCCCACAAAATGCAGGCGCGGAGCGCGAGAGTCTAGGGTTGTCCGCCCTAAAATAATGTAATTTAATATAGAAAGTGTCGGCCTAGGAATGCATAAATAAAGTGAGGCTCTAAGTGTAGAGGTCAATTTTTGGTAGTGGGGATCAAAAATAATATGGGGTTTTGAATCAGGAATTCACTCTAAATCTGTAAGTTTGAGTCTTGGGTTGTAGTAGTAAGGAGAGGCTCTACAGCTTTGCGCGTAGAGGCTTGGTAGAGTCCGCCGATATGTGTGCGGACCCATGCAGCTAAGTGCACGGGGCGGAGTTGGGGTTGTAACGAAATAGAGGTTTAATAAAAGATAAGTTGAAACTGAAACATCGTGCATCTGCCCGTAGATCTATGTGTTTATGCTTCTGATATCTTTATGCATCTCTTTACTGTTTATGGTCACGCACACTTGTTATGAATGTTGAATGGTTAATGAGAATATCAGGTCCACATAATTAAGCTAAGATCTATAATAATAATACAACAAGGCTAAAGGATCTGGACAATGCCCCTTCGCACTCTATATAGAGTTGCATGGAGTAGTTGCATAAGTGGCGAAGGACAAACGACTGTGCAAAGCAGTGCAAGCACGTAGGATCGGTTCACGAACTTCCCAGACTTCATCAAGACATCCCTAGGGTGTGGAAACCTAGTTCCAACACCCTCCCATACTACCTTGGGTGAGACCTTAGTCTGCACACCGCAGACTGTTGCTGAAATGGATGGTAGTTTTGAGATTTGTTTGGATAAATCACTTCTAAACCTGGGTCAGGCCCCAATAAGCCAACAAATGGTTCCATTGCCTGGACCAAGATCTGCCTAAAGGATGTCTGATATCGGAACACTGGAATCCTATGAAGAAGGAAATTGAAGAGTGGTTGGATCAGAAGGTTCACGAGTTCATGACACAGGAAAACACAACTCCACAGATATCCAAGAAGAGGTGGTTGGATCGCTACATATATATGGAAATCCACAAGATCTTCTTCGCATCCTTCTCTTCTGAACTATATGATTGGATCGCGAGGTTAGCTGACATCCAGGGAAGGTACAAGCTCGATCAACCAATAGTGTGGACTCCAGAGTTAGTGCGCAAACTAGAGGCATCAGAAGATAAGATCACGCGAGCTATGGACCATTGGCTCGACCAGGTAATAGGAGGATTTATCACTGAGTTTGCGGTAGACACAATTGTGAGCTATAGCGAAGCAGAATGACATTTTCTCAAGGGAGCGTGAGGTAGGCACATTAAATCCCTGAATAATTGGATTAAGATGTTGTTATGTGAAAAGCAAGTTATGCAAATACATTAATGTTTGGAATGACGCAGAGTGGAAAGATCTACAAAGGTATCGAAGGATTAGGAAACAATCCCTTAATTTCACCTTCGCGAGAGAGTGAGGAAGAGCACGCTTGGGTTTCTCCGAGAAGTGCGGTCAGTTTGATAAGGTAGCGCATTCCATAGTTATCACCTCAACTTACGCCATCACCCGCGTCACCTACTTCACCTCCATCTTCACCCACCCCACCTCCACCACCCCACGGTTTAGCATGGTGAGTGTGATCAAGCTACCTATATTCAGAGGAGTAGGGAATAAGGATCTAGATCAGTTCTGGTTCATGGTAAGAGCAGTGTGGGAAGCACAAGGGGTCACAGATGAAAACATTAAGAAGGCCACATTGGTGAGCATGCTACAGGATCACGCGCTGACATGGTATATCAAGCACTCTAATGATCACCCAAATGCAGGAATAGCGGAGATCCAGAATGCACTGAACAGAGAATTTGGCCGACCGAAATCAGAGACCCAGTCAATCATCGGATTTAAAGAAATCATGATGCTTCCAGGCGAGACCCCCTGGGATCTAGATCAGAGGCTGAAGAGTACAATCCACGAGGCTAATATGACGCTAATGGATGCACAACACCGTGCGTGGTTTGTGGCATCTTTGACACCACACCTAAGGACAACACTATCACAGCAGAAGCTCTCAACCCAGGCAGAAGCATTGGAAATGGCGATGAGGTTGCATGAAACACCGATACAGGATCCGGGATTGGTAGTCCAACAGATCCACACGCAACTACAAAATCTTTGCTTGGAGATGCAGGATTTGAAGCAAGATAGGGCGCCACGGCCAGAGGTGCGCGAAGAGGTGTGGTGCATAAAATACAAAGGCCAGGGCCATGACAAAGACCACTGTCCAGTATTCGTGAACTACTTGGAAGGAGGGGGACCAATGCCATTGAGACTAGAGGCATAGGCAGGGTCAAGTACAGCACCCGTGCTCTAGAGCACGATCTGTTAGATGGGAGGAAAGCACATGACGGATAACAGTCATTTGTTGCAGAAGTATACATAGACTCCCCAACAACTATTTTGTAATTTTTGTAGATTGGTGGGCCACGACAAGCATACTTGTTGCAACTACGAGTTAATGATGGAGCGGACCCCAGCATATAGAATGCAGACAGAAACATGAGGCCTTGACCCAGCCACGGGGATGGCACGTGCTAGATTTCAGGGTCGAGGTCGAGGACGAGGAGGAATGGGGCTAGGAAGGGGCCACAGATAGTTAATTTGTTACAATTGCGGAGGACCAGGGCACTACGCTCGCGATTGTACCAACCT
This sequence comes from Pinus taeda, assembly GCA_000404065.3. NCBI lineage: Eukaryota > Viridiplantae > Streptophyta > Pinopsida > Pinales > Pinaceae > Pinus > Pinus taeda. Next base: position 6,969 of record APFE030269424.1, on the reverse strand, counting down.
GACGAGAGTATCCTATTCATACTGTGAGTAGTTTGATCATGAAATGGTAGATTTTCCTATGCTGATCACACAGATGTGCGAGAAAGGGGTACTCCAACCTACTCCGACTCAAAATATCCAAATGATGTGGTCTGAACCATGCAAAGAGGACCCAAATGTGAATATGGTGCTTAAGAGTGGCACAACCACAGGGGAGGATAAGGGGAAGCAGCCCGAGGAAGATACTTGGGTTCGCAAGGCTCCTACAAAGGACCTTAAGTTTGACTTGGAACACGCTAAGGAGACGTTTATGGAAGCTAAGAAGATCTTCACGGAGGCCTCTACTTTTGATAGTAAGGATTAACCAGAGACAGGGATGGATCCTTCTATGCTAACTACCTTTTTAGAGAGATGCATGAAATTGCTGCATGACAATAAGGCAGTTAAAGTACTACAGGAGTTGATAACTAGGTGCGCAGGGTTAGGGGAACTGCACGTATTCTGGAAATTGGGAAAGCATACACTGTGCACTAGGAGGGAAATGAGATTGACGACGTAGATTGGTGAGTATGAAATGGATCAGGTAATGCTAGACCTAGGTTCGGATGCGAATGTGTTACCAAATCAGACATGGGAACGCATGGGTAGGCCCATGTGACAATGGTCCCCTATTCAATTATGGATGGTGAACCAACAAAATATTTTTCCCATGGGAAGTTTGCAAGGGGTAATAGTTGATATCGAAGGCGCAAGCACGCAAACGGACTTCAAGGTGATAGAGATTGTTGATGACAACAATCCTTATCTTGCGTTGCTAGGAATAGACTAGGCCATGGATATGAATGGAGTCATCAACCTAAAAAAGTGGAAAATGATATTCGAGAAAAAGTCCCTACGTGTAGTAGTTCCACTAGACCCAGCCGAAGGAGCGTGCTTCATTAAAACTGTGCGCGATGATGAGCTGATTGTATCTACATGATAACTACGTGAGATCAGGATTGGGTGAATATAACTCTAGATGGAAGGATCTCATGGGAGTGTGTAGGTTCCTGTACCTTAGACTCAGATGAAGAAGACGAATGCTAGCACAATCGGTTGAATGAAGTGACAACACTGAATTGTAACATGATGACTAGATCATTGCATTGTATAGTAACCCAGGCCCAAGATCTACCAATATATGATGGATTGACAGCAGTGGATGAATTCTTGAGCAAGTTGGAGAGCGCAGTACTGAAGCAATAATAGTTCAATGCATTGAAGTGGGTGCTGCATGCGACACCTACGCATTGGTGGGGAACACATCAAGGAAATTTTGAAAACTAGCATGGTTGCAGGAGGATGATGCAGCTACGATTTGGGAAAATAGAACTACAGATAGCAGATCAATACGACGGATGCGATGACCCATGCACGCACCTCGCAAAATGGACCAAGGCTTATGGAGAAGAACCTTAGCTCAAATGGGTACACTCATTCTACCATACCCTGGATGTCATACCCATGAATTAGTATACCAAGACGGAACTCCGACATGGTACGGGCAAATGGGATGTCTTGCACGAGGGATTTTTGTTAACATTCACATTTGAGGACTGATGGTTGGATACTGTTGACGACGCGCTACAAGTCGTGAAAGCTACCATCTTCAAAATACCATAGGAACCATGGGAAGTAGTTCAACCAACATTGGAAACCTAGTTAAGCAATGCCCTAGAATGTTATAACGTACAAGTAGAGGAGGATGATGACGACCCCCGAAATATTAATGTTCCAAAAATAGAAGGGTGTCGCAAAGTTTGAGGACCATCAATTGAGGACCCTGACATCACTCCGTCATTAAAAACAAAGAAGGTAAACATTGGTATAGACACAGAGCTTAAGTATGTGATGCTAGGGGACTATTGGGATGATGTTACAGTAGATAAGGTCACTGAGTTACTTCGTGAATATCAAGATTTGTTCCCGACCAAAATCACGAACTTAAAGGGGATCATTTTCGACTTAGGGATGATGAAGATCACCCTAAAACTAGATGTGAAGCTAGTTAAGTAGCGACCTTACTGTTTGAATCCAAAGTATAAGGAAAAGGTCCACAAAGAATTAGACAAAATGCTTGCAGTTGGAATCATTGAACCAGTGGAAGAATTCGACTGGGTGATTCCTATGGTAGTACAGGAGAAAAAACAAAAGGAAAAAATTAGAATTTGTGTGGACCTCAGGAAGCTTAATGACACCTATGTTCACGATCCATTCCCGACACCGTTTACAGATGAAGTATTGGAGAATGTTGGCGGATAGGAAGCTTACTCATTCATAGATGGCTTCTCAGGGTACCATCAGATCAAGATCGCCCTGGAAGATGGGAGAAAGACAACCTTTGCAACCAAATGGGGTTTTTTTCATTACACCGTTATGCCCTTTAGACTCAAGAACGCACCAGTGATATTTTTGCGTGTAGTGGTGGCTGCATTCAAGGAATACATCCACAAATTCTTGGAGGTCTATCTAGATGATTGGACTATATTTGGGTTAGCTAAACACCATATAGCGAGCTTACAATTGATGCTGGATACTTGTCGATGACACCAGATTGCGATAAATATTAAGAAGTGCAACTTCCTCATCTCCTTTGGAAATCTTCTCGGCCATTTGGTCTGCAAACAAGGCCTGATGGTGGACCCTGTGAAGATTGCCGTTATTCTCAATCTGGAAGCGCCGCGAAGTGTCAAACAACTATGCGCCATGTTGGGGCACATTGGTTACTATAGAAAGTTTATTAAGAGCTTTGCACAAATCACAACACCAATGGAACAATTATTGAAAAAGGATGCTACATATTGTTGGAATGATGATTGTAAGAAAAGTTTGGATGTTCTCAAGGAAATAATTACATCCACTCCCATCTTGGTCTTCCCAAAATGGGACATCGAATTTCATGTACATGTTGATGCATCATGTATTGCACTGGGTGGTGTAATCACGCAAGAAGGCACGGAGGGCATGGATCACCCGATCATGTTCGTGAGTCAATGGCTATCTAAAGTAGAAAAGTACTATTCTACTACTGAGTGCGAAGGATTGGCAATGGTAAATGCACTCCAGAAATACTACCACTATTTACTTGGTGGGCACTTCAAGATGTATACCGATCATTCCGCGTTGAAATACCTGGTGAACAAGCCTGTGTTGGGGGGTGCATATGTAGATGGCTATTAATATTTCAAGAATATGACTTCGAGGTCATTATAAAGCCAGGACACTTAAATGCAGTACCAGATCACCTATCACGAATTGAGACCGGCAACGAGCCAACAAATTTGGAGGAAGGACTACTTGATGCACAGCTCTTTGCAGTGTGCGTCGTGGACGACCACTTCGAAGATATAATCCATTTCTTAACCATAAGGACTGCACTGCAGGAATATTCAGTCGAGAAGAAGAAGGAATTGGTGGCATGCGCGGTGGACGTTTCTGTCATCGTGGGGCACCTCTATAAAATGGGAAACGATGAGATATTATGAAGATATGTACTTGAATTTGAATGAGGACAGATCCTCGTGGATGCACATGGGGGGCTACAAGTGGACACTATGCAGGATAGGCAACGACACAGAAGATTCTTCACACTGGGTTATGGTGGCCAACCCTACATCAATATTCAAAAGCATACTGTCGGGCCTGTGACGTATGTCAACAGACTGGGAAACCATGACAAAGGGATGAGATGCCACTCAATCCATAGATGACACTACAACCATTCTAAAAATGGGAAATAGACTTTGTAGGACCAATCAAACCTCAGGGGAAGATGGGCGCATGCTACATCATCACCGCGACAAATTATTTGACTCGATGGGCGGAAGCACAGTCGGTTAAGGACTACATGACCACCACAGCTACGAATTTTTTTTTCGACAATGCATTGACACGGTTTGGATGCCCGAAAATTTTAATGAGTGACCACAAAATGCACTTCCTAAATGAAACCATTAGCACATTCACCGAGGAGTTCTAGGTGTATCATTAGCAAAGTACACCGTACCATCCACAAGCTAATGGGACAATAGAAGCATTCAACAAGATTCTAGAGACTGCACTGACAAAAGTCTATAATGCACAACGAAATGACTAGGACTTTCGCATACCTATTGTATTATGGGCATACAGAACCACGTGCAAGAAATTGATAGGTCAGACACCTTTTAGCCTAGTATATGGCACCGAAGCAGTCATGCCGATGGAGTACATCATACCCAGTTTGTAGATAACAACGATGAAAGGCATGTCCGACCGCGAAGCCTTGGAAGAGAGACTCGCGCAATTGGAAGAACTTGAGGAAGAACGGTTTTTGGTAGGATTCCATCAGCAGGTACAGAAACAACACGAGAAAGCTTAGCACAATCGGCATATCAAGTTGCGCACATTCAAGGTAAATGATTTAGTGTTGCTGTATGACAGTAAGTTCGAACAATTTCCTAGAAAATTCAGAATTCATTGGTTGGGCCCATATGTGGTAAAGGAGGTCACAAACGGAGGCATGGTCTGGTTAGTAATACTTAATGGAGATTCTTTCCCAGGAAGAGTAAACGGTAGTCGCCTAAAGTCCTACATGGGTGGACCGACTGCCTGACTAATCGACTGAAGCACAGTCTTCGCGACTCGACAAGTTGGACAGAGGTGCAGGACTATAAATACAGGTACTAGAAGCCAACATCGAAGTAGAGAATCGAGTCAAACGAAGATGATTCTGAAACAGAAAGGGAGCCGATCCAAACAACGGAAGCATGGAGAGTTGCGAAGCTTCACAAAACACAGGCACAGTTGGATGGACTTCATGCAAGGATCGCCACACCATCCGAGTGACTCGGGATGAGTCACAATGATTGTGTTGGGGACTTATTAAGCAGCGGACCCCCCTCGCCCCCCCAGTGGGTTTTTGGGGCTTAAAGCTGAGTTCTGGTCAATGTAATGTAAATACCCCGCAAAATGCAGGTGCAGAGCATGAGAGTCTAGGGTTGTCCACCCTAAAATAATGTAATTTAATATAGAAAGTGTTGGCCTACCCATGGTCCACAGACCATGGGAATGTATAAATAGAGCAAGGCTCTAAGTGTAGAGGTCAGTTTTTGGTAGTGGGGATCTGAAATAATATGGGTTTTTGAATCATGAATTTGCTCTAAATCTGTAAGTCCGAGTCTTGGGTTGTAGTAGTAAGGAGAGGCTGTGTAGCTGTGTGTGCAGAGGCCTGGTAGAGTCCGTCGTTGTGTTTGCGGACCCTTGTAGCTGAGTGCGCAGGGCAGAGTTGGGGTTGCAACTGAACAGAGGTTTAATAAAAGAAAAGTTGAAACTGAAACATCGCGTATCTGCTCATAGATCTCTGTGTTTATGCTTCTGATATCTTTATGCATCTCTTTAATATTTATGGTCACACGCACTTGTTATGAATTTTGAATGGTTAATGAGAATATTGGGTCCACATAATTAAGCTAAGATCTATAATAATAATACAGTAAGGCTAACGGATCTGAACAATGCCCCTTTTCACTTTGTATAGAGTTGCGCGGAGTAGTTGCATAATTGGCGAAGGATAGACAGCTGTGTGAAGCAGTGCAAGTGCACAGGATCGGTTCATTAACTTCTCATACTTCATCAAGACATCCCTTGGGCATGGAAACCTAGTTCCAACACCCTCCCATACTACCTCGGGTGAGACCTGAGTTCCTGTACCATGGACTGTTGCCTAAAGGGCTGTAGTTTCAGGATTTGTTTGGCTAAATCACTTTTGAACCTGGGACAGGCCCCAACAAGCCAACACATACATGTAAAGAAAGTGTTCTTCCATTGAGCTAACACCCTTCAAGGAATTCGACATTAAAACTTTATAAATTCTAAATTCTAAAAGTTTAATTAAGTTATAAAACTTGGTAAAGTCTTGTAGGTTTTATTGGTTTAGTTGGCATAAACAACTGTCCAATAGATGCAAAACATAATTGTTTTAGCATAAGGAAACATCTTTCACATAGTTAATATGCTCAACCACCTAAAATATAGCATCAAATCTGATTCTTGAAGCTTGAGACTAACCAAAGTACAAAATCAAAGTCCTTGTGTTCTATGGCTCCTCTAATACAAGTTTGGAGATGAAAGAAATCACTAAATAACTTAAAATTTGTATACGAGTATGGTAAAAAGTGACAAAAGATAGGCATTATAATTGCTATGATGATTAAAAATCAAAATCATGTAGAGTAGGGAATTCAGCAAAGAGACTAGACACGATGGAGCCAACATGAAATCTAGTGCAGAGCTCACATATGGGCTCCATGAATATACATACCTATGGAATGTAATTCTTCTAAATCCCCCAAAAATTATTATACAACTCCAATGATATATAAAGAAATAACCAAGACACCAAGGGACCTTTAAGAACTAAGACAAAAGGGACACTAAAGAAGCAAGGATGGAAAGTGTTCCCAGTAGCCCATTTCCCTTGAAGATGATGATGATTAGCACAAGGTAACTCTAGCCCACCTCTATCTCTAAAGCTATGGTTTATTTTTTTATATCACTAGTATTCATATAGTGGGTAGGGGCCAAGTTATGTCCACTAATTTTTTTGCTTGTTTAATTCGCACATAAACCTTTTCAATTTTAAACATGATACTGCTTAAGCTTCCAAACTTGAAAGAACATTACCAGGAAGCAACTTGAGTTATTCAAAATAATGTAAACATTTTATGTGCATATGAATAGGTGACCCACCTCTTACAGGTAAAAAACAAAACTACTTGATAACATCATAATGTATTCCTATTGTTTATGATGATTAAAGATGATAGATTGGATAAAAACATAAATATTTTGAATTTCAAAATGCTAATAAACCCTTCTAAGAATTTAATCAAGAATAATTTGGAGAAAACAAATTAGAAATAAGTAGAAACATATATATAAACATATATCTATCTATATATATATCTATCT
>APFE030269416.1:0-12174 GCA_000404065.3 Pinus taeda | reverse complement strand
TTCATTTGAAATTTTAATATCAACAGATGCTAACTGACTTACCACAGTATTAAATGCATTCAGATGCTCTGTCACCGAGTCTCCATCTTTCATCCTCAGGTTATACAACTTTTTCCGCAGGAACAATTTATTCACCAGAGACTTAGATCTGTACAAAGTCCCTAACTTGTCCCACAAAGCCTTCACCGTAGCTTCCCCTGATACATTCAACAATACTGAATCTGAGACACACAATCGTATTGTGCTCTTTTCCTTCTGATCCAACTTCTTCCATTCTTCATCAGACACTCTCGTTGGTTTAGTACCCAAATCTACTGCGATCCACTGATCTTTATCCACCAACAAATCTGTTAAGAAATTTACCCTGGCCAATCCGACCAAGTGAGCCTTCACCGCTCAACTCCAGGTCTTGCATTACAATGAAATCCTTCCAGCCTTTTATAGGCTCCATTACATATAATACCACGCGCAGAATACTATGGGTGCACAATACCATGTGCCCCAAAACCAGTTTAACCTAGTCAACTTTGACTCTATCATGAGTCAAGTTTACCTACCAATCAGAGCATAAATCACACTAGAAGAGAAGAATATGAGTTTGTCTTTGCAGGTGAAATCGAATTTGCAACATGATTCTCCAGAGCCAGCAGGATGTTGTTCCATGGATTGAGACTCGAGTATGCTCTTGAGGGTAGCTCAAACTCGAGTATGCCCTTTAGGGTAACTCAAATTATATTTCCTGGAAGGAAAGGATGGAGGAAATGTTGGAAGACAACAGGCTGAATGAATTCATAAACAATGATATTCCTAAGCCTCCAACAATTGATGCTCAAAATCTGGCATAGTGGAAGAAATGTGTGGAAACAGCAAGGAGAATCATACTAGAAGGAGTTCGAGATCATATTTTCTCGAATATCCATAGGAAGGATACACCATATGAAATCTGGCAAGCCTTGATAGGCTTGTTTCAGATCAACAGTGACCATAGGAAGTTGGCACTGAACGAAAAGCTTTCGAAGATCAAAATGGAGAAGGGCAACACAATACCACAATACTTGAGCAGGTTCACTCAATGTTGGGATGAGCTTTGGAGATTTGGTATTAAAGTTGCTGAAGATGATTTGTTTAGCCTAACACTTTTATGCCTTCCCAAGAGCTGACACAACTACCAGGATTCAATAAATGGGAGGGAGCATCTACCAAAGTGGGAGCGGTTGTGGTTCGACTTGGTGCGAGAAGAGATAAGGCTAAACACCAGAGATGGAATGTCATCCAAGCATGATGATGAGGAGAACCATGCCTTGGATGGAAAGGAAAATAAAGGGAAAGGGAAGAAATCCCTACCGAAAGGGGATTACAGTTAGGGCAACAAGAAGAAGGATTTATCGAAGATTAAATGTTTTCACTATCAGGAGTTGGGATATTATGCCACGAAGTGTCCACACAAGAAGGCCGTCAAGCCCTTCGGAGGAGCGCCAGGTGAAGCTATAGCTTCACAATTCGAGTTGGATTTCACACTCAATGCATCCACGGTAACATCTGTTATGGGTAATGTGTGGTATCTGGATAGAGGAGCCTCATTCCATATGACAAGAAACAAAGAATTTTTCAATGACTTGGAGGAGAAGGACCCCAAGATGCACATCGAAATGGGAGATGATGGAAGGTATAACACGAACAACATCGGTATTATTACTTTTCGGAGGGAGTTTGGTTCTCCTCTCAAATTAAAATATTTCATGATGTATGTTCTGGGTCTAAATAAGAATTTAGTTTTAGTTGCTATGTTGGAAGACCATGGCTATGTTGTGATATTTAGAAAAGGAAAGACTTTCCTTCATCACATAGCCAAAGGACAAGTGAAGCGTATCGGGGTTTGGGTGAAGAACCTTTACAAATTAGATGTAGAATATTGTGCAACATTAAGCATGAAAGGAGAGAAGGTGTAGAGTCAAGATATCAGTGAATTATGGCACAGAAGATTAGGTCATTTGCACCATGGAGCTTTGAAGATCATGCAACCAATTTCTATAGGACTTCCAAGGGTGTACTAGAGCAACGAGATACATGCAAAGGGTGTACATTTGGGAAGTACACCAAAGCCACCTTTCATGATAAGGACAGTCGAGCGCAAGATATCCTTGAAAGAGGTCACTCAAATGTGTGTGGATCGTTCTTGACAACATTCACGTCCAAGCACAAGTATTATGTGATATTTAAATCATTTGTTGAGAAAAGACACTAGTAGGAAAGTGAAGGTTCTTAGGAGCAATAAAAGTGGCGAATATGTGTCGAATGAGTTCAATAAATTTTGTACATCATAAGGCATTCAACAGGAGTTAATAACGCCCCATAACCCATAAAAAAATGGGGTTGTTGAAAGTAAGAACAAAAGTATTGTTGAAGTTGCACGAGTGATGTTGCATGATCATGGCCTACCATTGCACTTGTAGGATGAAGCATGTAACACAATGGTATATGTGTAGAATAGGAGTCCTCATCGGATTCTCGGGACGAGTACACCAGAAGAAGATTTTTCAGGGAAGAAACTAGATGTGTCATAATTCAAGATCTTTGGTTCATCAGTTCACTATCATATTACCAAGGATATAAGGAAAAATCTAGAGCCGACAACTGAGTTGGGCATATTTCTGGGGTATAGTGATACACCTCACAACTATCGGGCGTACCTATCATCTCACAGGATGACAGTTGTTCGTAGAGATGTAAAGTTCGATGAAGAAAAGATCATGAGATGTTCCCTTGAGAGGGAGCTTCTATTACATGCAGATGAAGATCTTTTAGCTCCAAAGGAAGAACCTGAGGATGACGTGGAGTAACCACAAGCAAAGGAGCAGAGAGTGGAAGCACCCGCTCATGCAGAGACATCCAAAGATGGAAGGAAGTGCACTAGAGAAGCTAACAAATTGACGCATGATGCTAGAGAGAATGTTGGAGCACCCACATCACAACGTAGGCAGAGGAGGTCACCAAATTAGTACAATGGCTACATGGCTATGATGAGCGAGCGTGTTGAGACTAAGCCATCCTCATTTGAGGAAGCAATGCAACAACCAGTACGGGTTGATGCCATGGTAGAGGAATATGATTCCATTATTAGGAACAGTTCTTGGGAAGTTGTCCCAAGGCCAGAGGACAAGTCAATGGTAGGTTCCAGGTGGATCTGCAAGGTGAAGCATGTAGCATATGGGAGTGTCAAGAAACAGAAGGCCATATTTGTGGCCAAGGGGTTCTCTCAGGTAGAGGGAATTAATTACAAGGATACCTTTTCTCCAGTAGTAAGGTACTCTTCAATAAAATCTATTCTAGCACTTTCAGTGCAGATGGGATGGAAGATACATCAGATGGGTGTGGAGAAAACCTTCCTGAATGGAATGATTGAGGAAGAGGTGTACATAGAGAAGCTGGAAGGTTTTGAGACATTCAACGTAGAGTCACATGTGTGCATACTCAAGCGAGCGTTGTATGGATTGAAACAAGCACCACGTGCTTGGTACACTAAGATCGACAGTTATTTCACTAGGTTGGGCTTCACAAAAAGTGAAGTAGATGCAAACCTTTACCATATTGTGGTTGAAGGTAAATTATTTATTATTGTATTATATGTCGATGATTTAATTGAAACAGGTGACAAGAAGCTGGTCAAATCTTGCAAAGAGGATCTTGCAAGAGAATTCGAGATGAAGGACCTAGGACTCATGATTATTGCCTTGGTATGGAAGTATGGAAAGGAGCTGGGGAATTGTTTGTCTCTCAAGGAAAGTATGTGAACGAGATAATGAAGATGTTCCACATGGAGAGAAGAAAACCCATGGAGACTCCTATAGCAGGGAATTGGAAGAAGGAAGATGCTACTTCAAGTGAAGTAGTGAAGTCTATTATTTACAAGCAGCTTGTGGGTTCACTTATGTACTTGGTGAACACACAACCGTACATTTGTTTTGCAGTTAACCAGCTTAGTCAAGAAATAGCTAATCCAACCAAACTTTATTGGAAGGAAGCTAAAAATGTGTTGAGATACCTTAGAGGCACCACTCATTTTGGTATTTGGTACAGACAGACAGAGGGAGTGAAACTTCAAGGCTTCACAAATGCAGATTGGGAAGGGAATCCATTAGACAGGAAGAGCACATCCAGGAGAATCTTTAGTATTGGGTCAACAACAGTTTCTTGGTATAACAGGAAGCAAAGATCAGTTGCACTCAGTTCAATAGAAGCAAAGTACATAGCTATACTAGTCAAGAAACTTATGAGGCTATCTAGATGAGGAAGATCCTTGTTAGGTTATTTGGTCAGCAGATGGATCCTACAATGATTTATTGTGAAAACCAAAGTTGTATCAAACTCTATGAGAATCTAGTTTTCATGATTAGTCCAAGCATATCGATATCTGGTATCACCATCTACGAGATTGTGTGTAGAGGAGAATCATGTTGCTAGAGTAAATTCCTATAGAGGAACATGACGTAGATATCTTAACTAAGGAATTGTCAAGAGGCAAATTCGAGTTCCACAGAGGCAAGATTGGGGTATTTGATAATCCATTTCTTGTTGAGAGGGAGTGTTGAAAATGCAACAAGAAAAATCCTGATTTAATTTTTCCTTGAATTAAATTAGGAGAAAAATTGTAATTCCACATCACAAGACAACTTATATGAGTTAACTAAGTTAATTTGAATTAATTGTTTAAGTTAATTCGAGTTGAGAGTCTAACTTGAGTCATGTAGAGTGGCTCCTACTTTATAGGATCCCTGGCTGAGTTCATTTTGAGTTGTAATTAATTAATTTATTTTAACTGAGTTAAAATCAGCTAAACTAGTTCCAATTGATGGAGGAACTAGTAGGAGGTCTACTAGTGGGTTGTTGCTTCATGTGTTCAACTAGCTAATTGATAATTCTGCCATGAATAACTCATGCATGTTAGATCTACGAGTTACCTAGTTGAGATTGGAGTTCAAGGGCAATGTACTATCAGTTGTGTAATCATCCAAATTGTACAGGTGGTGCATGTAGTCAGAGAAAGGCCTATGATGGATTGAAAAATTCCAATTGAGGAATTTCCCTAATTAATAGGGACCAATTCCCAAGGAAATAATGCAAGGAAATAGGGACTTGGGCAAGCAGAAAATTGGTTAAGTATTAGCCAAGGCTTGTCTAGGAAGATGTAAGACAGATAAAGATAATGCAAAGGTTTCTCGGGCTTGAGCAAAGCATTGTAATATTCTCATATTTTTTGACTAATGCAATAAATAGATAGCATGGGTTTTTAGTTGTGTCTTTCCCCAAGAAATCATTGTGTAATGTGTTGATTGACTTCTTTCTCTTGTATGCTTCATGATTTCTTTATTGATTAATTGTTTCCGTTGATGAGTAGAGAAGATTCAAGTATTTTGTTTTAGCAAGTTACATAAGTAATTTGAATATACAAGGAATTTCTACAAAGACTGAAAAAAATATTGTGCTTAGATCTCTTATAGTTGCACAAACAAATATGCTCTCGTATACCACTCAAAAAAGGTCAAAGCATCATATGTGCATGGAAAATGCTCATGAAATTGACAAAGTAAATCATTACACAAATAGAAAAGATAAAAAAATCCACTGAAATTGACGATTGCCCTTCCAATCTCAATAAGGATGATGACATAATGTTATAAAAAAATTGATGTACCCCATCATTTCTCATATTAAAAGAAAAACAACAAATTCATAAATAATAATGTTGCTTCACATAGGAGAGCAAACTGTTTAAACAATTTTTTTTCAAATAACGGAAAATGAATCTCATATATTGCCTCAAGGGGGCTACGTGGAGCGTGTGGGATTAGGTTTATTCCCTAGGGTTTACTGCAATTATTGAGGCTGTAGCCTTACCATAGCACTTTGCAATCTATCGTCGGTGCCTTTAACTGCTTCACACCCTCGCCATCCGCTACCGACCACTGGCTGGAAATGGGGGAAAATATGGAGACAGAACAAGTGGATTACTCCGAGGATCCTTTCCCGGATCGGGTAATATTCGGCAACCCTTCTTTTTCTATGTCGGTAACTGACCCTATTCCGTTATCTGACCTTACTTTGCCAGCGGTTTCGCCTGTCGTAACTTTACCCGGGTATAGCGCAGCACCTACTCTCTCTGAACCGCTCCCTGTTGACACTCTAGGTCTCGAAGCTCCTCCTCTATCTCCGGGCACTCTGCATATTCTCTCCACCTATACGCCTCACTCGCTATCGTTTGACCCTCACCCACCCCTCTCCACTGTCCTCTCTGTGCCCTCGGTGGATACCCCCGTAATTGGCCCTAAAATCCCTCATGTTTCTGGTCCGCGGCCTTCAGGCTGCTTTGAGACCCCGACGGTGAATATAAAACCTACCAAAAATATCTCTCTTGAGGGTGTCCCAAACCCGTTTGTTGACCATCCATCGGCCCCCCGCACCAAAAAAAGGAAGACTAAGTGCATAAAGGCGACCGCAAAAGATATTACTATCATATTTGGTGAGACCTCGGCCATAGGGGAAGCTGCGGTCATGGCGCGCACAGTGCTGGTTGGAAATGTGCAAGGCCGAGCATACTCGGCCAACAGGCTGACGCAATGGGTCAAGGAAATTTGGGGTGCCCTATTGAAAGAATTGCCGGAAGTTCACGTCCTGCCCCGAGGGTGGTTTTCACTACATTTTGCAAAGGAAGTTTACACAGATCTGGTACTTGCCAAGCACTGGCACATTGAGATGGCCCCGGTCCTTCTCAAGAGGTGGAGCCCTTTATTCGACCCGGAGCGTGAGCAAATTGGGGCAGGACCTCTGTGGGTGACACTACCAGGGCTCCCTTTGCAGTACTAGAGTGAGGATGTTCTTATCAGAATTGGGAATGCACTTGGAGCTTATTTGGACCATGATCGAACATTTGTGGAATCGAAGAACTAAACTCTTGCTCATGTATTGGTCCACCTGGACACCCATCAAGGACTGGAGGAGAAGATAACACTACAGTGGGGGAAATACAGCAGGATCCAGATCTTGGATTATGAAGGGGTCCCGTTTCGCTGTAGACGGTGTCATAAGGTGGGACACCTATACAAAGAGTGCCCACTTAATATAAAACCAGAGGACTCCCCCAAGGTGACTCCTATCCCATCCAGAGGGAATTCACCGGTGATCTCCGTCCTCCCTCGGGTCCTACATCAGCGGCACAAACAACTCCACAAAAGACTGGGACGATGGGGCATGGATCATCTTTCCCACCGATGACCAGAGCTCGTGCTGCCGCAGAAGCCGCACATGCCTCGGGTATCTCTCTAAACCCTTCCTCCATAGCTTTTGATAATAACTCATCTATGGTTGTCTCATCGGCTCAGATCTCTATGGCTCACTGTAATATGTCGACCCCCCTACTTATAGCCTCCTCTGCCCCATCACTACATTCCCCCTCTTCATCCTCCATCTAGTCGACATCCTCTGGGGTCTCTATCTCCCATCATTACTTGCTCTGTTCTCAATCCCATTCCATGGAAATGTCGAATCAACTGGCCGGACTAGGGTTATCTATATCAGGCTTTGGTCCTCTGACTTCTAGAGGGAGGAAGTCTGATCTATCCAAAGCCATTTTGCGTGCTGGGGCGGAGGTAGCCTCTGGTCGTCAATCCACTCTCAACGGGGTCCTTAGAGCAAATTATACCCCGAGAAGCGTTCCCCTATGAAATGCTTATCATTCAATGCAGAGGCATGGCTAGTGCCTCCAAGAAACTAGCCTTGCAGAGACTCTTTGAAGTTGAGCCGACTGACATTATTTTGCTTCAAGAAACCCTTGGACAGGCCGAGTATATTATCCATTCTCTGCAATCTCTGGTCCCGCGATGGAACTTCGGGGCTCTAGATGTTGTTGGGAGATCAGGGGGTTTGGCTATTGGATTTAACCCTAGGTCAATTAGGGTTGATGCATCCTGGGGGGGATCGGGATTCATGGGCATTGATGTTTTCTCTACTGAACTCAGTAAAACCCTTCGGATTGTGAATGTTTATGGACCCTGCTATCAGAGAGAACACTTCTGGCACCACCTCCTAAATCTCTCGTTACTGGCCCCTGATCACATCATTATCGGTGGGGATTTAAATTTCTCCTTGGGATTTAGTGAATCTTGGGGGTCTTCGGCCCAAGTAGATGCTATAACAGGGCATATGACAAATCTTATGGAACAGACCAATTTTATTGACGTCCCCATGCACAAGCCACTACCCACTTGGAGAAACAGGAGAGTGGGAGATGATGCACTGGCCCGAAGACTTGACAGATTTTTGATGAAGGGTCCACTCTTTCAACAACTCCATCATTATAAGAAATGGGTCGATACGGGAGGTATTTCGGATCACTCCCCTATATATTTGGAAATCCTGGGTCCCCACCATAAGCCGAAAGCTCCCTTCAAATTCAACCACACATGGTTGCAGGACCCGAACTTCATTAAATTGGTATCTGACTTCTGGATTGCAAACCCCATCAACAGAGAGGAATCATTGGCAAAAGGGTTCTACAAAAACCTAACCATGCTGAAACATATTGCTATTAATTGGGCTAAGGATAAGCAAAGCAGGGAAAATGCTCAGCTCACCCACATTGAAGCTGAACTGAGCTCCTTATTGGACGGTCGAAATTTGGGTTTCATCTCAAGGGACGAAAAGGCGCGCTTGATCAAGTTGGAGAATCAAAAGGCCCAAATACTCAAATTGAGGGAGGAATCACAAAGACTGAGAAGCAGAGCCATCTGACTGAAAGCTGGGGATGACAATACTAGATTCTTTCGAAACTATGCAAAAGGAAGAAAAGTTACAAATACCATCTGGAATCTCCCTCTTCCCGAGGGAGGCCTAGCTGACTCTTTCAACAAGCTCTACCAGCTAGGCACTTCACACTTCAGGAACATATACAGGAGCCCTCCCGGCACAAATCTGGCTGAGATCATAAATGTGGCAAACCATTTCCTTAGATTTTTCAATGAGGAAGATTCAGAAGAGCTCTTTGCACCAGTTACCGCTAGGGAACTGGAAAGCACACTAAAATGGTTTAAGAAAGATAAGAGCCCTGGCCTAGACGGTTGGACCATTGAGTTCTATCTAGCCTTCTATGAGTTACTGGGGCCAGATCTGCTGAAGGTGGTGGAGGAGAGCAGAACTACTAGATACCTATATCATGCAATCAACTCTACATCTATTGCCCTCATCCCAAAGTCTGATTCCCCATCCTCTTTCGATGATTACCGACCCATATCTCTATGCAACTACATATACAATATCATCTCCAAGATTATTGCTAATCGCCTCAGACCCATCCTCTCTAGAAACATTGCTCCCCAGCAATTTGCTTTTCTAGAAGATAGACAGATTCATGAGGCCATAGGATCAGCGCAAGAAGCTCTTCACTCAATCTGGTCCAAACATCTCAAAAGCATCATTCTCAAGATCGACCTGTCTAAAGCTTTCGACCGAGTCAGTTGGCTCTACATCAAGATGCTTCTCATCCATCTGGGTCTCCCTCATCATTTCATCACCTGGATCATGGCCTGCATTACCACCCCCACTTTCAGTGTCCTCATAAATGGATCGGCCTCCCATTTCTTCCACTGTGAAAGGGGTCTCAGGCAGGGTTGTCCCCTATCCCCACTTCTTTTCCTTATTGTCATGGAAGGTTTAAGTCGATTAATTGCATCATCTAAGTGGGATGGATCCCTTAGTGGCCTTAAGATCTCGAATGACTGCTACCTTATCTATTATTTGTGGATGACGTACTTATCTTGCTAGATGGCAGCATCAGAGACTCCCTGGCTTTCTCTAGGATTCTTCACCTTTTTTCGACTGCCACTGGAATGCTTGTAAACCATCATAAATCCACTATCACCTTCGCTCGTACATCGGTCCATGAATCTCAATATTCTCAACAGGTATTCCCATACAGTATCCACCCACTGGACAGAGGACTTAAATATCTGGGTTATTGGCTAAAACCCACCTGTCAGAAGATAGCAGAATGGGTCTGGCTCGTTACAAAACTGGAGAAAAGGCTCATCTGCTGGAGCCAAAAATTCTTATCTGGGGCGGGAAGGTTGGTGCTTATCAAATCGGTCCTGGAAGCCACCCCAGTTTTCTGGATGGCACTTGCTTGGATACCCAGGAATATCCTATCTCGCTTACAGCAACTGTGTAACAGATATCTTTGGGCTGGGAATCAAGACAAAAAAATATTTACCCTGATCAGTTGGCAAAAGATTGCATTTCCAAAGAGATGGGGGGGATGGGGACTAAAAGACCTCCCTCTATTTGCACAAGCCCTTGCAGCCAAAATAGGCTGGACCCTGCTGACTAGACAGAACCTATGGCTCATATATCATATCATAAATACATATGGCCTCAAGACATGATGGATTGGGTCAGACTGCCTAGTTGGCAGATGACAGGTATCTCATCAGTGTGGAAGGCTTTGCTTCATTATCTGCCTCTCATAAGAGACAATCTGTTGTGGAGGATAAATGTCGGATCCCTGGCTCGGTTAGGACTGGATTTGTGGATTGGAAGTGGAGGTAGACATATACTCTCACAAGATCTCATCAGATATCTTCACTCCCGGGAGATCAAGGTGTTCTCACAAATTGCTGATCAGCAAAACACAGGGATTTTTGCACAGGCATGGAAATCGGCTCACCAAATAAATCTACCACATAGATGGCACTAGGAGTGGCAGGAGTTCACAACAATTTTAGCTGAATCCCATCTCAGAATCAAAGAGGGACCAGATGAATTAGTATGGAGCCAGGCTGAAAATGGCAAATATACTCCAAAAGCAGGATACATCTCTTTAAATATACAAAAGAAACCAGACACTATTTCATTTTGGTGGAGAAGCTTATGGAAACTCACGGCCCCGCTGAGAACTAAATTATTTTTCTGGTGTATTCTGAGAAACAAGGTGCCTACCGGGGAACAACTCACACACAGAGCTTTTCAAGGGCCCACCTGGTGCATACTGTGTAAATGTGCATCTGAATCCACAGATCATCTCTTTCTGCGCTGTAGTGTTATACTAGCTCTGTGGAACTCATTATCCACTTCGATCCAATATAATGGGCATTGGGAAGGAGATGACCTAAACAACGCTTGGGATGTATGGTCAAATAGGCACAAGGGAACCAAGCTCATAAACCTTCCGCTACTTGTCAATTGGCACATCTGGAAAGCCCGCAACCGTCACATTTTCGACAACAGACCTGCGCATTGGCCACAGATTAAGGCTGGGATAATATCTGCATTCAGGGAACTGCCAGATCCCCCGCCTCCCAAAGAGCGTCGACCACATCCACCTCCATGCATTGAAAAAAACACACCCTAGGCTTTCTTCGGCAGGGCTGCAAACCAACATGGATGCGGTGGAGGTTTCATTTTGTATATCAACGAACAACATCTCTACAAAGTCAAGATGGGTTTGGGTGTTGGAACAAATAATTATACTAAACTCATTACATTGCGCCACTCACTGCATTTCACTTTGGGACACCAATGCACCAACATAAACATTTTCGGGGACTCAAAGATTATTATCAATTGGTTCAATGGCATTTCTGATTGTCACATTCACACACTCAACAACATACTAAATGAAGTAAATATTTTCAAAGCAACGTTTAACAATATCTCTTGCTCTCATATCTACAGGGAGCATAACAGCCATGTGACAAATTATCCAAGGAGGTCGTGTTAATGCCCAGAGGCGAATGGGAGATTACTGAGCAACGAGGGACAAATGAATACCATTATTACCACCGGCCATATATAGATCGAATATATCAGAGGGAACTTGGTCACTGACCAAGCTATTTTTAGGTTTTGTTAATATCTGAACAATACATAATATTATTTTTTGAAAATTACTGAACAAAGTATGAGGGCCCTGCGTGGCTTATGTACAGACATAAACCAAGTATAATACAGTTGATAGTATACACAGCAGAATATAACAGATCGCCTTGCGAGGTGTATCTGGTTATAGTTACCCATAGATTTCCATATGATCATAGTCCACAGCAACAAACAACATATGTGATAAGCATCTACAGTATGTAATTTTTCCAACATAATGAAAAGTTACGGATTTTTCCAGGGGGAAAAAAA
>APFE030269410.1:79788-94818 GCA_000404065.3 Pinus taeda | reverse complement strand
CATGAACTGATTCCAGCTTGAGTTAGTTCAGTTGGGCTTCGAATCTCCATAGAAGGGAAGTAGTTCTCCACCTCTCATGGAAGCTTCCTAATGATAAGGCCAATCCCATGAATCTTGTGGATGATCCTATCTCCTTATCCTCTCTCTATATAAGCTTGTTCTTTTGCCTTTGACAAGCTAGTTAGTAATTCTACTCTTCAAGCTCCAAATTGCAAGTCCCAAAGTCTGAGAATTGCTAAGCTCATGCTACAAGAGGCCTTCTTGATCCCTATAAGGGTAAATATTTAATGAGGAGATCCTTGTCCAAGTAACCAAGGAGAGAGAGGCTTGTTCCCCATTCCCAACAAGCTTTGCAAGGCATGTGTTGTTGATCACCCAGCCAAAGGAGGGTTTGACGTCGGAACTATGGTTGTATTCTTCTTTGTTTATCAATAATAATAAACAACTATCATTATGGTTCCACTCTTATTTTCTTTATAATGATGTTTGAGTTATATCCTTTCTGACTGATATATAGTTGCATCTCTTCGATTTTATGCTTGTATTTGTGTCGTTCTTTGTATGTGCAGGTGTCCGTTCACGAGGATCGTGGGGATTGTGACCAGCCGGAGCAAAAGAATGGGAGCAATGACTCTTCTACAAGTACTAGCATTGGATTCGAGGTAGGCCCTCATCATCGGTCTTTAATTTGCAATTAGGAACCTACGTATTAGCGTTGTTTGATTGTTGCTAGACCCCATTTAGGCTAGTGGGATCGCCTCTGTCCACAGAGGGGATTTACCTCCACAACAATATAGATAAGCTAAGTTAATAAACTAATATCAGGTTACTAATAAGGCCTTGGGTAATAACATTGTTCAGCCCCAAATAGGATTGTGCAAAGACAACATCATAGGTTGCAAGGTACTGATAAGTGCGCGTAGCAACATGCGCAGGGTCAAAAGCAGGTTATGTGAATAAATTCCACACCTACCACCTCCACCTACACCACCACCAGTCTCACCATATTCACCTCAACCTCCGCCCACACCACCTCTGCCACCACCACAGTTCAATATGGCAAGCATGATAAAATTGTCGATATTCAGAGGAGTAGGGAACGAAGATCCGAACCAATTTTGGTTCATGGTAAGGGCCGTATGGGAAGCACAAGGAGTTGTGGATGAAAATATAAAGAAGGCAACATTGGTGAGCGCATTACAGGATCTTGCATTAACATGGTACGTTAAGCATTCTAATGACCATCTGAACATGGGGATCGCAGATATCCAGGTCACGCTGAACAGGGAATTTAGCATGCCAAAGTCGGAGACACAATCGATTATCAGGTTTAAGGAGATTGTGATGCTTCCAGGCGAGACCCCATGGGATCTGGATCAAATATTAAAGAGTATGATTCGCAAAGCCAACATGACCTTGACAGATGGGAAGCATCGTGCATGCTTTGTAGTGTCACTAACACCACATCTACCTAAGCCGAAGCTTTAGAGATTGCAATGAGACTGCACGAGACCCAAATATAAGATCCTGACCTAGGAGTCCAAAAAATTCACTCGCAACTGCAAAATTTGTGTCTAGAAATGCAGAGTTTGAAATAGGACAGGATAACTCGGCTAGAGGTGCACGAGGAGGTATGGTGCATAAAGTGCAAAGGCCAGGGGCATGACAAGGACCATTGTCTAGTCTTTACAAACTATTTGGCAAGAGGAGGGTTAATGCCATTAAGACCAGAGGCACAAGTAGGAACGAGCGCGGTGCCTGCATTATGGTGCACAATTTGTTAGATAGGAGGAAAACACGCTATGGATAATTGTCATCTATTATAGAAGTATACGTAGACATCCTAGCAATTGTTCTGTAATTTCTATAGGTCAGTAAGCCATGATGAGCACACCTGTAGAAGTTATAAGATGTTGATGGATCAAACTCCTTCCTACAGAGTACAGATGGAAATGTGAGCCCTCGACCCAAATGCAGGAATGGTGCGTGCTGGATTTCAGGGGCGCAGACAAGGTCGATGTGGAATGGGACTAGGAATGGGTCATGGACAACTAATTTGTTACAATTGCATAGGGCTAGGGCACTATGCCCATGATTGTACAAATTCGACGAGCGCATCATGTTTATATTGTACTCGGTTTGATCATGAGACAGAGGACTTCCCTACACTGATAGCGAGGTTGCGCGATAAAGGGATACTCCAGCCTACCTCAACTCATAATTTGCAAATGATGAGGTCTAAGCCATGTGAAGAGGACCCGAATGTAAACATAGTGCTCAAAAGCAGTATCATTATAGGAGATTACAAAGGTAAGCAGCCTACAGAAAGTGCATGGGTTCACTAGGCTCCTACAAAGGAACCTCAATTTGATTTGGAGCGCACGAAGGAGACATTCATGGAAGCTAAGAAGAGCTTCACAGAGGCTTCCACTTTAGGTAGTAGGGATCAACTAGAGTCGGATATGGATCCTTCAATGATCACTACCTTTCTAGAGACATTTATGAAACTGTTGCACGACAGCAAGGCTATGAAAGGGTTGCAGGAACTTATCACTAGGTGCACTAGGTCAAGAGAACCGCGCGTAGTCTGGAAGCTTGGAAAGCACACATCATGAACAGGAAGGGAAATGAGATTGACTGCACAAATCAGGGAGTATGAAATGGATCAATTAATTTTGGATCCAGGATCAGACACGAATCTCCTGCCAAAATAGACATGGGAGTACATGGGTAGGCCCATGTTGCAATGGTCCCCTATTGAATTACGGATGGCAAACCAGCAGAAGATCCTACCGATGGGAAGATTGTAGGGTATAACAGTAGACATAGAAGGTGTGAGCATGCTTGCATATTTCGAGGCGATAGAGATTTTTGATGACAGCAATCCCTAGCCTGCGTTGCTAGGAATAGACTGGGCCACCGATATGAACGAAGTAATAAATCTAAAGAAGCGCATAATGATTTTTGAGAAAAAGTCACTAGGCACAGTGGTGCCTTTAGAACCTGCGGAAGGAGCATGCTACACAGAGCCAATGCGCAACGATGAGAGCGATGACGAACTAGACTATACCTACAAGATAACCATGTAGGAATGGGATTGGGTGAATGCTACAGTGAATGGCCAGATTTGGTGGGAGTGTGAAAGCTCCTGCACATCAGATTTGGATGAGGAAACAAAACGATGGCAGAACTAGTTCCACGAGGTAACCATGCTCAATTGCAACATGATGGTAAGATCACTACACTACATGACAACAGAGTTAAGAGAACTGCCTGTGTATGATAGGTTGACAGCAGCGGATGAATTCCTGAGCAAAATTGAGAGCGACATACCAGAACAATAGCGGTTCGATGCTCTGAAATGGGCACTATGCGCTACGCCTGCAAGGTTGTGGGGTACACATTAGAGAAGCTTTGAGGACTGGAACGGATGTAGAAGGATGATGTGCCTATGATTTGGGAAACCACTGATGTGGCTAGCAGACAAGTATGATGGACAGGATGATCCACATACACACCTCGCAAAATGGACCAAGGTCTACGGGGAAAAGCCACAGCCTGACTGGGTACATTTATTCTATCATACCCTAGATGTGATAGCCATGAATTGGTATACTGAGACAGAGCTCTACCATGGTACGAGAGAATGGGATATCTTTCGCGAGGGATTTCTGTTAACTTTCACGTTTGAAGATCATTGGTGGGATGCTATTGACGATGCGCTACAGGCAGTAAAAGCAGCTATATTCAAAATACCATAGGAGCCAATGGAATTATTTCAGCCTGAATGGGTGACACAACTAAGCTGCGTGCTAGAGTGTTACAATGTAAATGTTGAGGAGGATGATGAGGACCCATGAAATATTAACATTCCATAAATGGAAGGTTGTCTCAAGGTTCGAGGACCATCGATTGAGGATCCCAACATCACTGCACCACTAAAAACAAAGCAGGTAAACGCTAGAACAGAGGTGGAGCCAAAGTATGCAATGCTTGGGGACTATTGGGATGATGCCATGGTGGATAAGGTCATTGAGTTACTTCGCAAATACCAAGACTTGTTCCTGACCAAAATTACGGACTTAAAAGGTATCATTGGTGACTTAGGGATGATGAAGATCACCCTGAAACCCAATGTGAAGCTGAATAAGTAGTGGCCTTACCACTTGAAATCCAAAATATATGGAAAAGGTCTGTGAATAATTAGACAAAATGCTCACAGCCATAATTATTGAGCCAGTGGAAGAATCCGACTAGGTGAGTCATATGGTAGTGCAGGAGAAAAATCAAAAGGGCGAAATAATAATATGTGTGGACCTCAAGAAGTTGAACGATGCCTTTGTACATGATCCATTCCCAACACCATTCACAGATGAAGTACTAGAAAATGTTGGTGGCCAGGAAGCATACTCATTCACGGATGGGTTCTCAAGGTACCACCAGATCAAGATCACACCAGAAGACAAGAGCAAAACAACCTTCGCAACATAATGGGGTTGCTTTCAATACATCGTTATGCCGTTTGGATTGAAGAATGTGCTAACCATCTCTTCATGCATCAATGTTGTTGCGTTCAAAGAATACATCCACAAGTTCTTGGAGGTCTATCTAGATGATTGGACTGTCTTTGGATTAGTTAAGCACCATGTAGTAAGCTTACTCTTGATATTGGATACTTGCTGACGACACTAGATTGCGCTGAACCTTAAGAAGTGCACATTCCTTGTTCCCTTTGGAAACCTGTTGGGACATGTGGTCTGCAAACAAGGACTGATGGTGGACCGTGTGAAGATTGTTGTTATTCTAAATTTGGAAGCACTGCAAAGTGTTAAAAATTGTGCGCTACCTTGGGACACACCGAATACTACATAAAGTTTATCAAAAGCTATGCCCAAATCACTGCATCGATGGAAAAATTATTGAAAAAGGATGTTAGATTTTGCTAGAATGAAGATTGTATGAAAATTTTGGATGTCCTGAAGGGGAAATTGGCCTCCACTCCAATCATGGTCTTCTCAAAATGGAATGTGGAGTTTCATGTCCATGTTGATGAGTCGTGTATCACGCTGGGAGCAGTGATCACATAGGAGGGCGGGGAAGGTTTGGATCACCCTATCATATTTGCAAGTTGGAGGTTGTCCAAGGAAAAGAATAACTATTCCACCACCAAGTGCGAGGGGTTGGCGATGGTGTACGTGCTCCAAAAATATAGACACTATTTACTCGGAGGACATTTCAAGATGTATACTAACCATTCCGCACTAAAATACCTGGTCAATAAGCCTGTGTTGGGGGACATATATGCAGGTGGCTCTTATTGTTCCAGGAATATGATGTTGAGGTCATAGTAAAGTCGAGACACCTAAATGCAGGACCAGATCACTTGTCACGAATTAAGACGGGCGAGGAACCCACTAATTTGGAGGAGGGACTACATGATGCACAGCTCTTTGCGGTGCGCTTCATGGACGGTCAATTTGAAGATATAATCTATTTTCTAACAATAGGGACTGCGTCGAAGGAATACTCCATCCAACAGAAGAAGGAATTGGTGGTGCACGTGACGGATTTTTCTGTCATCGCGGGGCACCTATACAAAGTAGAAAATGACAAGATATTGCGAAGATACATACCCAAATTCGAATGAATTTAGATCCTCGTGGAAGCACATGGGGGTGCTACAGGAGGAAACTATGCAAGATGCGCGACCATATAGAAGATTCTTCATGCACGGTTATGGTGGCCAACCCTACACCAGGATTCGAAAGTGCATTGTAAGGCCTACAATATATGTCAAAGGACTGGAAAACCATCACGGAGGGACGAGATGTCATTAAATCCACAAATGACACTACAACCATTTGAAAAATGGACAATTGATTTTGTGGGACTGATCAAACCTTAGGGAAAGACGAGCGCATGCTACATCATCACTGCGACGGAGTACCTAACACAATGGGTGGAAATGTAGTCGGTCAAAGACTGCATGGCCGCTACGGCTACGAAGTTTTTGTTCAAAAACGTGTTGATCCGATTTGGCTATCCGAAAATCTTAATGAGTGATCGTAGAACACATTTCCTAAATGAAACCATTAGTTCACTCATAGAAGGGTTCCAGGTGTATCATCAGAAAAGTACATCGTACCACCCACAAGCTAATGGGACAGTAGAGGCATTCAACAAAATACTAGAGACTGTGCTAACCAAAGTGTGCAACACGTAGCAAAACGATTGGGACCTTCATGTACCTGTCATGCTATGGGCTTTCAAGACAACGTGCAAGAAACTGACGGGACAGACACCTTTCCGGTTAGTTTATGGCATGGAAGTTGTCATACCGATGGAATATATTGTACCTAGTCGGTGAGTAGCAGCACTTACAGGCATGACGGACCATGAAGCTTTAGAGGAAAGGCTCGCGCAATTAGAAGAACTCGAGGAGGAATGGTTTTTGGCTAGATTTCATCAGTAGGTACAAAAGCAGCGTGAAAAAATCCTGGCACGATTGTCATATCAAGTTGCACAGATTAAAGGTAAATGACTTAATGCTACTGTATGACAGTAAGTTTGAAAAAAAATTGGGAAAATTCAGAATGCACTGGCTGGGACCATACGTGGTTAAGGAGGTCACAAACGGAGGTGCGGTCCAACTAGTTAAACTAAATGGAGAACCCTTCCCAGGCAAAGTAAACGACAGTGGCTTGAAGCCCTACATGGGTGGGCCGGCAATTTGACTAATCAGCTGAAGCATAGTCTTCGCGACCCGGGCAACTGGACAAGGGCGCGGGACTATAAACATACGTAGTAGATGCCAGTATAGATTTAAGGACACAATTCAGACACGGAGGTAAGAATGCAGCAGGTTCAGTAAGCAGGAGCTTAGTGTGCTGTAGACATCAACACCGTTTGAGAACATTTGGAGGGACTCTGTGCCAAGATCGCCACGCTAACAGAGTGACTCAAGGGCGGGTCATGATGTTTGTGTTGGGAGCCTGTTGGTCATGGAATTCCCCCCATGGCATGGTTTGGGGCTCAAAGCCCAAGTTTTGAGAAATATTATTGCAAAGCTCCGTGAATTGCAGGTGCGAATTGTATGTTAGAGTCATAGGGTTGTCCGCCCTAAGTTTTGAATGTAGTGTCAACCTACCCATGGTTTGCAGACCATGGGATTGCATAAATAGGGTGAGGCTCTAAGTTGTAAAGGAAGGAATGAATGGATCAAATCTGATGAATAGAATAAGATAGTAAGCATAGAGCAAGAGTCTAAGTATATTGGGTCATAGTAGTAGGAAGAGGCTCTATAGCCGAGTGCATAGAGGCCTACTAG
This sequence comes from Pinus taeda, assembly GCA_000404065.3. Lineage (NCBI taxonomy): Eukaryota > Viridiplantae > Streptophyta > Pinopsida > Pinales > Pinaceae > Pinus > Pinus taeda. The sequence continues at coordinate 87,491 of APFE030269410.1, read as the reverse complement.
AGTCCACAATTGAGAGCATGGACCCCTATAACTGAGTGCGAAGGGTGGAGTTGAGTCTGTAGCCGAGGAGGAAGAATAATAATGAGAAGCTTTATCTGAATTCCGTGTATCTATTCTTATGTTATTACATGTTTGATATCAATTGGAATTATACTATTTATTTACTGCGCGCCTTGGTATGAATGGTGAATATTGTTAAGTATAACTGGAAGCATACAGATAAGCTAAGTTAATCAACTAATATCAGGTTACTAATAAGGCCTTGGGTAATAACGTTGTTCGGCCTCGAGTAGGACTGTGCGAAGATAGCATCACAGGCTACGAGGTACTGATAAGTGTGCATAGCAACATGCGTAGGGTCAAAACCCCGGACCACTTGGAACCCATCAGACATCCCCAGGGTGCGGAAACCTAGTTCTAGCACCCTCCCATACTACTTCGGGTGAGAGCTCAGTCCGTGCTCTGCGGACTGTTGCTGAAAGGACTAGTAGTACTGGGATTTGTTTGGCTAAATCATCTCTGAACCTGGGTCAGGCCCCAACAAGCCAACATATGGTCTCTGAGATGTTCGCAAACTACAAAGAATTTTTATCAAGTGCAACGTGAACAATTTCCCATGAGATTTATACAGAGCTAGGTTGTGCAATGCCTTGCCTTATTGTATTCACTATATTGAATTTTGAATTGTTTTCATTTAAAATTTTAGAAGAGATCACAAATGGCATGCCTAGTTGCCATTTTTAGCTCCCTTGTTTTTTCATAGATCACAAAACTTAAGTATTTTCATACACGAAAACAAATAAAAACAATGTGCTCGCCTTTTTACAGCAACATAATGATTTCGCTACCAGACTCGCTCTACTGCAACATGCCCTCTCCATAGATGACTCTATCTCTCACTGGAAGTCACTTTCAGCAATGACATGCCCAACAACAATAGAATTGCATTTGTCAAACAACACTTCTTAGTAGCAACAATGGTTCCACTTATTTCGTAGCCAACAATTTGAATCCACCCACTTAAGTTTTCACGCACTACAATCACCTCATTGAATTAGTAATTGCTTCGTTTTGCAAAATCTTTTTGTTTTTTCTCACTGAAAACAACAATATACTCTCCCTTCAGAATCTTTCCACTCAAAATATTTGCTAAGGTCTGATACGAATTCATGTAATCAGAGGTGTAACTAAGTAAAAATTCACTCATTTACAAAGTAAGGACATGAGGAAAATATGTTCCAAAATATTCTAAAGGGAGTATTATATTATTAATCCATTTCCTATTTTACACTATGATACAAATGATACCAATGTTCCATGGATGCCATGAACTTAAGTTCCAAACTTGTTCCATTTAGTACCGCACCTATTGCTAGCCCAAAAATAATCTTCAACCCATTGAAATCTATATTCATTCCTTGTTGATCATCTCAGATAGGTTCTATTTTAGAGAACTAGGGTTCAGACTGCCCAAACAACCCCCAGAATTTATCCTCTCAGAATTCGAATGCTTCAAAAGGGATATTGTTTTGTCTTGGTTCTTCGCAAGCATGTACAGAACCCTCACTAATTATAGATGATACCTGGGAAGTTTAGGCACTGCAATTCCATGGACTAGATTCCTAACTAGGGAAATATATCCATTGGTCTCTCATTAATTTAGGCATCGCAATGCCACTGACTAGATTCCTGACCAGGGAAATCTATCCATTGGTCTTCACCAATTTATGCACTATAATGCCACGAACTATATTCCTAACCAGGGAAATCTATCCATTGGTCTCTCAAAAATTTAGGCACCAGAATGACACAGATTAGATTCCTAACCAGGTCAATCTATCCGGGTGGGAATAAGATGGACTAAAGATTTTAGCCTCTCTAGGTACCATCAGGCTTACTTGCTAACCATCAACTCAGAAATCTAGGTGTTCGTCAGACCTCAATGATCAATGCCATGCTTCCAACGGGACCTAGACATCAACACAAAGTGTTGACCATATGTCCTCCCAGGAAATGCTTCACTCACAAAGCCTCAACACTCCTTGATCCAATAGATCAAGGATAACAAATATCTCCTGATCAAAATGATCAGTAACCAACATGCTATCAAAACCTTCGACAGATTTACCTGTACAGACACAACCCCAATCAATAATATACTTTCACATGTACATAATCAAATACAAACCTTTGGGGTCTTCCAAACAACTTGATATTGCTTCTCGACTTTTCATAGTAGGACTATCAACCGAATCTTTGACAGAAGATTCATCATTCATACACTTTCCTTTCCTACTTTATATGCAGCAACATATTCTTCAATAGGTTCCTTCAACATATTTAGTCCTTCACCAAGTTTCCCATCAACGCCATATCCAATCCACATCGTCCGCAAACTTATTATCCACCCTGCAGTGGTGCTAGACGATCTGAGAGGAAGACCATCATGGGAGATGCCAGAAGCAGTATATGGAGTTGGCAGGTCCCAGGCTTTGGACCCAGGATGCTATTGGTTGAGAATCAACATCAAATTGATGATGGTAAGTTGAATCCCATAATATATTCCATATTTGCAAGGGTTACGGGGGTTCCTCAAGGTAAATTATCAAAAAGTGTTTCTTCTTCAAAGCTCCAGCTATTAAAGGACCAGGTCTAGGTATGATGAAATTACCTCTATTGTTGTTATGTATAATGTTGGTCTTGGTTGGATGGAAAAGCAGGGGCATTTCATACCCATGAATGTTCAAAACCCTAATAAACATGTTCAAAACTCTTAAGAGTTTCATTGCAATTCCAAAAATGAAAGCTTGCAGCCAAGTTAATTCAAAATATTGCAACTATTAAAATTAGTTTGATATGGGCCAACATGAATACATGCATACATCTATATACACATTGGATATATGGCGTAGTTATTCTACTGCACTCTACATAAAATTATGGGCATCATGGGAAGAAGACACAGCCTCCCTAAAGGTGAAGGTTTGTGGGGCATCATTAATATGGTGCTTCATGATATAATTGCGAAAAGGAATAGATATGTACTATTGAATTTTCACTTAGATAGGCATTTAATACTCAAAGGAACATCAAGTGAAATTGATCTCTATGCTAACTGATGCTCCATTTAATCATATTATTCAACCCACTGCATGTGAAATTCTTGTCTTTGGCTATTTCCTCATATCGATCATGCTAACCATTGGGGTTTTGATATTGGCAGGCAGGGCCTTGCAATTATGTAATAAAAATATTCATTTATTAGTATTGTAAGAGTTTTAGTGGTATTGACCTCCCAAGACACACAGTGAGAAATATGTTCCTCATGGGTTTTCATTTGAGCCCAGAGCTTTACCAATTCTAAGATAAATTGATGCTCCATTTAATCATATTATTCATCCCATTGCATGTGAAATTCTTGTCTTTGGATATTGCCTCATATTGATCATGCTAACCATTTGGGTTTTGATATTGGTAGGAAGGGCCTTGCAATTATGTAATAAAAATATTCATTTATTAGTACTATAAGAGTTTTAGTGGTATTGGCCTCCCAAGACACACAGTGAGAAATATGTTCCTCATGAGTTTTCATTTGAGCCCAGAGATTTACCAATTCTAAGATATAAAAAAATATTCCGAAGATTATTTGCATATGTTTTATATCTATTCTTGGTTGGTTCTCAACATGATCCTTTAATGGTAATTTGGTTTTCAAGTTTGAAACCCTAGTCTGATTTCGGAATTTGGACCTTCCTCCCTAGTAAATTTAGTTCAAATCCTTGAATTTGAGATGTTTATTTTTTTTACGTGGCATTTTCTTCTCAACGCACTAAACAAATATGGCCCATCATAGATGTTTTATTTGTGAAAATTGATTTTGTTTTTTAGATCAAACACTATTTCATACTTATTAGGTACCCGCATTATCATTGTGGCTTGAGATGTCTGCACCAAACAAACTGACATATATGACAAAAGAGAGATTGGATTCATCGTCATTGGGCTGAATACTATGCATTTACACTAGATTAAATGTTGATTACAATTGTGGCTAGGAGTGGGTAATTCTACTTGTTTGTAATTAGATCTTATTGAAGGCTTACTACATAACCTAGATTACATGTGTGTTTAGTGATTACTGGGAAACTCGTAAACTTGTTTGGATATGATTCTTGCTAATTACTCAACCCAATTTGGTCCATCTATGCTTCTTAGATATTCAGATTCAACTTGATCTCCAACTTTATGCGTGGATAAATGGTGTATGGTGTCCAAATTACCTCCTTTATGTGGCCACTGAAGGTGGACAGTGGGTGGAATTTAGTCTATTATGCAGATAAACTAAAGTTAACCGCAAACGAGAAACTATCTAGACTAATAAATCAAGCAATATCCTCAAATAAAATTAATGTCTTTGTTTCCACCTCTTGTAGACAACTAGAGATAGTCACCAGTGTAATTTATATTGGTTTGAAATTTTGAATTAGTTCACTACCACCATATATTTCTTTTGGTAAAACTCATATGCATTTTTCTTTAGGGGATATCATAGAAAATTTGAAAAATTCTATTTTGCAACTTACCCTGGTTCAAATTGTCATAAATTACTCCAAAAATCAACATTTGTAACGGGTTAGGGTAATTTTTCCATAGGGTTTCAACTTTCCTGCAGCGACACTCTTTTCTGTCCTAATACATTAGTGAAATTTAACATGATAGTCAATCTGTCCTTTCTTTTTCTAGTGATACGAATTATAAGCAATTCAACATTTTGCAAACAATAATGCAATATTTTTGACAAAATGGATTATTGTTTAACAATAGATAAAAACACAATAAAGGAGCACATAATCCAATTCACAAATACTTTAGTTCCACAATGATAGAGTTTTGAATCCACACAAACAACTACAAATTTTTGTCTACAAATTAACCACCCTAGATCACATACTTAAGAAACACTGAACTTCTGGATCCTATTGCTACTTATGGTACCAGGTCTGAGTTTGCTACCAACTCAGTCTCTGTATTGTTACCAATTTAAGCATTCTTTAACCTTCTCCTCCTTAACATCCTTGCACCTTCTGTTGTGGAGTCTAAACTATAGATTAGACAAAGAGTTGCAGACGAATGCCTTCATTTTCCAATTCAAGTTCATCCTCCTACCGATTTATCTCTGAACAGTCTTGAGGTTCTTCTTCCATCCATAGATCCACGTTTAAGCCACATACAGGGCTCTGCTTTTAAGCATAGTGATGAGCCCCAGAAATGGTAATTCTATGGGCTCATTTAGCCTCCTAATTCAAATTAATCCACCATTCTCATTATTTTATTGCATTTTTTTTATTACATTTATGCTAATAGAGTGAATTGGGTTAGTCATTGTGCCAAAAAGTCTAATGTGTGCTTTATGCAGATTTTTGGTCAATTTTGTGACAAAATCAAAGGTTTAATGAGCACTTGGCAGCCAAATTCATGGAAGAACAAGGGAGAGGATTTGTAGGAAGGTGTCACCTTCATTTATGAGCCCTTACCTCGAATTCTCCATCAAAAACTCGGATCACAAGGGGCAGCCAAGCAAGTCAAGTAGGACTGTTGTTAACTGCAAGTTTTGGCAGTCGAGTTCCTAAAGTTTAGGAGGACTATTGGGGTCCTCAATTTGCATAAATAAGAAGGTTTAGGGCCTCAGTTTAGTTAGTCATATCTTAATTAGATTGTAGTTAGATTTTAGTCAGTAGGTTAATCATTTTGTTAGTCTATTTTCGCACTTTAGTGCAGCTCTGTATCAGCACATTTTCGAGCTTTTTCTTGTAGACAATTTTTGGGATGTAACTATTATTTTTTGATAAATAAAGATGAATCCAGCTTTGCACCAGCTCTAATATTTCTTAGGAGGTTGTAGCTCTTAGGGTTGGGCCCAACCCAAGTGCTAGTACCTCCTTTGTGTACTTTTATGTGTCTTTCCTGCATTCATAGAATAATTTTTGCTGTTTAGGTTAAAATCTTACTTTGTTACTTAGGTTGTTTTTTTATGGTTAAAGTAGATTTTCATGCTTCAGGTTGATTTGATAGTTTGGTAAAGGGAAAAAACCTGTCAAGCAATCCTTGATCTCATTTCTCCCTCCTTGGGACCATGAGCTGAGACCAAGGCGTACTTGTTGCCACAAAAACATTGTTTTTGCCTCTTCATGCAATTACTAGTGTTAGATTTTTAGTTAGGAAAGTTGATACCAGTTGTAATTGCATGTTTAGAATCTTTTCTTGCTTAGTTTCCATAGTAATCTTGCATGATTTTCTGCCAATAAACTTATGTTCATCATGTTTCTGGTTTTTAGGTCAAAATACCTAGATCTTTGGTTTTCCTAGTCTTTGTTTGATCAGTTTTGGAAAATAGTGTGCAAAACACCAGTGATACCTCCCTTCCTACCCTTCCTCCATCATAAAACCTACTCCAACCCCCTAACTCCGATTCCTTCCCTTCATTCTCCACATTTTCTCACTTTGCCCTAATCTCTACATTCTTGTGCATCATTGCTCCCTCCATCCTTGAACAAATCCAATCACCTTAATCACTCCTTAGCCTCATTCACCAGGTCCTAGACCCCTTAAAATCCCTATCCAGCCTCCATTTCCACTTTCCCACCGTTTTTCCACCATTAACCCTCCAAAATCCTCTTTAGGATCTTCCTGTAGAACATCCTGTAGAACCCCTGGAGTCTTCCTGTAGAAGTTCACGTGAGCATTTTTTCGAGATCTGGTCATTGTGAAACTCTATGGAAGGGTGCTAGGGACCCCTTAGGCCCTCTTCTCACCTTCCCAACCTCCTGCAATAGCTTAGCCCATTTCCTTTCATCAATCAACCTCTGCACAGTCAAAAATAGTTAGAGCACATGCATAATAATTCTGCATAATTACTCAAAAAAGCAAAAAGATGTTTTTTCCAGATTTTACTGCAGAAGTAGATTAGTCACATGTATTTTACCTTTCTAGAAGTCAATGGCATCCATTTCCACTGCTTTCATCGCTTTTCTTGCACTGGTAGGGTTAGTCGATAAAACTAGGGTTTGCTAGGGTTTTCATTTCTTTTCCACTTTCAGCTTCTTTTTGCAAGTAGACTAGCCTCCTTTGAGTTAGCTTTCATCCATCACAGTTAAAAGCTTCTTCTAAGAGCTCATAGAAGTTGGCTTAAGCTCCTAACGAACTTGTGCCAGCTGATCAAGTGATAGCCACAACAAAAGCTAGTACTTGTGCATACGACACCGTCGCTTCCAAGTTTGTTACGAACTACCGAGTTGATAAAAGTAAAGAAGGGAGCCCCAGGAGTTGCAACATCATTGGTGCAATACTGGAGCCCACCACATAGATCACGAACTTAAGTTCCAAACTTGTTCGATTCAGTATCGCATCTATTGTTGGCCCAAAAACAATATTCAACCCACTGCAGTCTATATCCCTTCCTCATTGTTCATCTCAGATAGGTTCTATTTCAGAGAACTAGGGTTCAAACTGCCCAAACAACCCCCAAAATTTATTGATGTAGGAGCATCAAGACCTTTTTCTCCATTTGTAAATATGGGGTGTGATAATGTTAATTTGTAAATATGGGGTGTGATGATTTTTAATATTTTATTAATTAATTTGAATTAAATAGGAGAAGGTGAGGATTTATGTAAATATCCTTTTATTAATAAAAGGATATGAGG
>APFE030269410.1:4274-75536 GCA_000404065.3 Pinus taeda | reverse complement strand
TTTTATTAATTAATTTGGATTAAATAGGAGAAGGTGAGGATTTATGTAAATATCCTTTTATTAATAAAAGGATATGAGAAAATTTAATGAATTGAAGGATTTTAGGGATAAAAGCCTATCCTTTAGGGATGTTGAGAGATTTAGGGGTTGTTGAGGATTTTAAGGGATTGAGCATTTAATTAATGATTTTAAATAGGAAGGGATTTGGGGAGAAAATCAGATAGAATAGGTGTGAGGTGAGAGTGTGAGTGTGAGAAGTTCTCCTTGGGAGCCTTGGCAGTTTGTAAAAGGGCCATGAATTTGCATATCTGGCCATGAAGAAACTCTGTGTGAATATCTGTTTTATTGTAAATATGAATATGTTGGATTTAATAGAATTCTGAGATGATTTTGTGGTTAATGGCAGAAATCGATGTTTGATAATGTTGAAATTGCTAAACTCTGTGGGCGGACAGTACATTCTAATTACTGTGTATTCATGGTTGTTTTGCTTTGGCTTTTATTTCACCACTGTGGCGATTAATACTATATATTAATATAAATTATGAACTATATATATATATATGATATATATTTATATATATATATATATATATTCTGGGTAATAATGGTGAAATGATTTTCACTTCGTGATATATAGACAGCCTTGATTTTATATGCGCACCTATATGCAGTTATATAGTTTTGAAATCGCACGGTGCTAATGGTTCCCATGCGAATTTACCATGTGTGTTAAACCGGTTGCCTTTCATTGCTTAACGCGTAGTTGCTGTGCGTATTTATCATTAATCCCGCGTTCTGAGATGACATTGCAGGCGAGAGGACCTTCGGAACTGTTCATTGGTTTGTATGCCAGTTTCTAAAGCCTGTGGATGAGCATAATGGTTATATGTGTATTGTAACAGAGGCGGAATTGCGACTTATGCATGCGCATTGAATTAAAATTACAGTCAACGGAAGTATATCTACGGAAGATCAGTTAGCATAGAGTCCGGGGCTTATAAGCCATTGGTTGTGGCAAAGGTTGGTTTGTAATTATCGTTGACAGAGGTAAGCACTTCTGCGGCTCTATATGCTCCATATTTTATTTAAAGTAAAGGCAATATATACATATACCCTCGACTTTTGTTTAAGCCAGACTTTAACCAGCACCAGTACCACGAACTGTTGCGGATATGAGTAAGTACGCATGCTTATGTTTAGATTAAAGGCCGGCTATGACCAGCGGCGGCGTCAGTTGAAGGGAAAGTATCTATATATACGTATGCGCATGGTTATTTTGAACATGTTTTCTGTGAGAATTTCTTGAAGAGCATTATGCAATTGTTTATGATCTGGTGCGTCGGCAGATTTGTGTAATGGTTTGTGCATTGGATCAAATGCATTGAACAAGTATGTTATGTGATGAGCATGAATTTTACACCTGTGCAATTGACCAGATCACTGACCAGTTTGAGTAATGCATTTAGTTGAACGATGGATCGAGTTTCATTGTATATTGATAAACCATAGTGGATCGATTGCTGATTGTATATGCTACGATTAGAGATTGAGGTATACTTTTGGAGTGGATATGATGTGGATAGATGTGTGTATGGACTGAAGTAATGTGAAGTGGCTACGCATTCTGATGTGGTCTAAAGTAGTTTTAATCGGAGACCCTTGACACAGAGTACGATTAGATCCTTTTAGATACATATGTACAGAGATCGTTGACAGTTATGCATGTGTACATTGTATGATTTAGATTCTGGGTATTGCAGGGATTGCACTGTATCAGATTCATAGCGTTGACTGATATATATATATATGAGGTTCAGTTGCCTAAAAGGATTGAGACGTTGACAGAGATGGTGTGCTAGAGTAATAGTATAGAGGTATGTATACGCCTGCATAAAGATTCGTTATTGTATATGTAATCGCCGAGGAGGTTGTTTGTGCATGCATATACATTGGTTGAATGAATATAGCCGTAGACTGAATTATAGAGCTTTGGCGTGATAAAACCCGAAGTTTGTATATAGTTTTGGCAAGAACAGTGTGATATGGCAAGCGGGCGATTTGATACATATGCCTACGGTCATGATGGAATTTCCATTTATAATAAGGCGTTTTTTGAACTCTGAGGTAAGGGTGTACTCTTGGTGGAATCCTGCCCAAAGTATTTGGAATTTGTTTGTGGAACTCGAGTCGTGAATTGAATTGATGGCAATCATGAATTTTATAAATCGGCCTGAACCAAGCGTTGATTTGTTTGGTTGTCAAAGATCCTGGTAGAGTGGCCTGGGAGAGGCCTGGGCTGCGTCATTTATGCTCTCAAAATTTGAATGCTTCAAAAGGAATATTGCTTTGTCTTGGTTATTCGTAAACATGTACAAAACCCTCACTAATTACAGATTATTCCTTTGTGCCCAATCCAAGTAACAAATAGAAGATAAGAACTCCTATGTCGCATAGATATGATCAAGCTCCAGAATATATTGCTGGAAAACAGAGATCAAGACATCACATACTTGTTTCCAAAACATAGATTATCACCACAAAACTCGCTGCCTAAAACAGATATTAACCATCACAGAGCTTGTTGCCTCAGACAGAAGTATTTGTTGAAAACTAACTAGGTTCATTCTTCATAATGAAATGTATAATTGTGATTTTATGTAATTGATGAAAAGAAAGCAAAAAAAATTATTGTAATACTTGTCTCATGGGTTTCATGGGCAAGGAATTTTATTTTAGTAATGGCTCCCATTGTGAGCCTTTAGGATTGAGTCATCTAGTCATAAAAACTAAATTTAGTCAATGTCATGTATGAAGGACCCTTATTGGGAATGATACACTTGTATATGAGTCAATAGAAGTGTCAAACGGACCTCCAAGACAAGCACAAGCATCCTCCTATAAAGTTCACATAATCCCCATGGGACAACAAAAACCAAAAATAAAGAGCATCAATTCGGAAAAGGCCAATTTTAGAAATAGCCAAAAATACGTCTTGCAGCAAGGAAAAATATGTTGCACAAAGGAATAGAGCCACAATGGGCCAGAGGAAACAACATCTAAATATTGTATCCCATTGTATCAAAATATTGCCAATATCTAAAATATGCATAATCCACTAGCCAAGCAGGCACAAGAAAATGTTGAAACTACAAAAAAAAGGGAAGGCAACTAATAAGCCGCATCTTAATAAAGCATGTAAACCCCAAAAAACATAGGAAAGACAGAGCATGTTAAGAAAAAACTACCCAGAGTTAGAAGGTGAAATCTTCATTCCTACATTCATTTGTTTCTTTTAATAATATCATCAACTTCTCTCTTTGTCCCTAATCCAAACATAATAATATCATCTAAAAATAACATGTGTGGCAAAGATATGGAGTTTCCCTTTTTTATCCCTTTGATGGAACCTTCTCTCTTGTTGGTTATTGTCATTTTACTTAGTCTTGCAACCAAACAGAAGAATCTAGAAGTTGGTCGATTTATTAGAATAGTAAAGGAAGCCAAGGATAAGCACCCCTTGATCTAGTTCACCATTGGAATTCCCATTCCTATACTAATCAAAATCACCTTAAGAGAGAATATTAATTTGGTATAAGTGAGCTTACAATCCACAATCTGGGTAGAAGATACTAGTAAATTATCTGTAAAGAGATCTTGTAAAACCTCTATGTCCTATGGGTTTGGGGATTATACCTCTAAATATGACAAAAGATCTGGAACTAGATGTAACCTAATACCTAGAATAGATGGTTCCCAAAGGGAGAGAAAGAAGGGGTAGAAGGAGGTTTGGAAAAGGAAAATGATTAGGTATCATTAGTGGGTTGGAAATCCTATCTTATCCCAGCAAAGAAGAAATTCATTAAAGAACAAAAGAATATGACAATAAAGGGGTACTCAAAGTAGTGGAAATCTCATAGAAGGTTGAAGCATGATAATTCTATCATTAAATTATCCCTGAAAAGGTGCTTTGCCAAATACAATCCAAATGTCATTTTACTTTCAGGAAAATGCCTGGGAAGGAAAGAACATAGAGGCTTTACTATCAACGGTTCTAAATGGTTCTACCTTACCCTAGTGTTGTAGTGGCTACAACCACCCTCCAAAATTTTGGCGAGCATGAAAATTTTGGAGCCTACCTTGGATCCTGCAACCGATCATCCTTGGTCACTTATTGGTAAGATGATGATTTCAAGCTCCCCTCCTTGATCTTAAGAGTTTTTTGTGTTCTTATCTTTATGCAGCATGCGTTTTCTTTGGGCATAAGAGTTGTTCTTTATCATGCAAAGGGAATTTTGTTTTACTTCAAGGGAAAGAATGCGCGTGTGAGTTTCTATCATCACATAGACATTTTTCACACTCACTACACGCACTCTTGTCACGAATGTTGTTGCATCAAGCATAGTATGTCTATACATTTTGTATGGTTTGCATTATATCACTAAGTGTTGGTGTGTGATCACAGTCAAGTCTTAGCAATATTTACATATATTTCATTGATCTCACACTTAACAAATTTCCCAAGCAGCTTAGACTCATCCAGCCTCTCATAATTGTACTCTTTGCTTCTGCAACCATCAAGATTCTTGTCTTGCCTGCTAAAACCCCATAGTACACAGAGACCCCAGCCAACACTGCTCTCCAAAAATGTGCAAAGCAGTCAGGCAGTCAGTACTGCTCTCTAGAAATGCACAGAGCGCTCCTCCTACGACACCCACCTCATAGCAATGTCCTGTGCCTCAAAACTCTACAGTGTTGTCCAAGTTGTCATGTTGGTCTTGCATGTAGATACTGTGCATATGGGCCTCCCAAGGCCACATTCTGGCAACAATCACTTCCCATTGAAACCGCATTGTTTCATTGCTCAGTGAATACAAGAAAAGGTGACATGTCGATATCACTCCCAAGGAGTCGAGGAGAAGGCCTAGGAGACCAAGTAATAGAAAAAGATCTGGACTGCATGTAAAATTTGTCGGATGCATGATCATCCTGAGGGTAAGTATGGTAACTAAAGAACACCTTTCGAAGTACACCTCTTAGTTGAGTTTCCAGGACTAATTGTCATTGTCATATCATTGTGTCCTCATTAAAATGCATGTGTAGAAACACAAAAGGTCATTTCATGTGTTTCCTCTATGTGTCTTGCTTCCTTTTAGTTGTTTGACCAATTGTTGTCTTTGGAATGTTGATTTCTATGTCATTCTTGAGACCTTCTTCTGGTGATGTTGAAGGTTTGTGTTTGAGTTGTGTTCACTATGTAAACATCTATCGCACTCACACACGATGTTATAAGAATTGTCACACAAGTGTCATCACGGTCATCTGAAGGTCGATCTGAAGTCTCGAACTTGTCACTTTCACCATTAAATAGTCATGCAGTCAGTCACACTGAGCATATATTGTCTTATTGGTTAGAGATGTCTCATCACGCCATGTTGAATGTGTGTTCGCAAGATCATGTATACACAAGTTCACTCACTCACACACTTAACCATTTTTCCAAAGATCTATCGACTGGACCACCCTCCATTAGTTGGACCTCTGTTGAGTCGCACTGCGTAATCTCATCCCTTAGTGACCAAGTACTACTACCCAGAATTGTGCAGAGCTTGAGGCTACTTCCTAGGTAGTCTGCACTGTGCAATCCTCGAATCAACCTAGCTGACTATCACCCATAACAACGCAAAAGTTGCCCAAGAAGCCATCTCATTTTACGTTGCCCGCAAGCCAATTCATCAAGCCTCTCTTTGGTCAACTGGAGAGTTTGACCGGGTAGTGACCCCAGGCTTCACTCCTCCCAAAAATTGCACAGAAGTTGTCAAAATGCCTTCCTCTACTGATTGAAGAAATTGTGCAGACAAGAAGGATAGGCACCCGTTTCCTGTCACTTCAACGTCTCTTAAAATTACACATTTTTGTCAATCAGTCCCCTTTCCAGCTGGCCTGCTACTCCTTCCGAATATTGTGTAGCTTTCCTAGACTATCCACTAGCGTCCCGACTATTATAGACATATTTGGGCACTTCAACCCCAATCTTATATGTCGATAAACTAGGGCCCTTTAAACCTTAAAAGTGTTGTTTCATACCCTAAAGGATCATGGTCAACTGATTATATCATTCCCAAAAAGTTCCACCTGAAAAACCACCAAGAACTAGCCAAAACAGGACCATACTGACTGCTCCACTGTCAGGGTGCGATGCATACTGACTCCTACACTAGCCAGGTGTGATGCATACTAAAGAGGCCTTCTATAGGGTGTGATGAGCGAGGATGGACAAATGTCCGAGACAGTTTGCTAACTGGATGCTCATGGAATCTTCTAGAAACTTCTCTTATGACACTTTCCTCTCTGACTTCACCCAGGGATGAGTAAGAGATCCAAGAAATATCCAAGTGGAACCAAAAACAACAAGTGGAATGAAACTAATCAAAAACCCAAATGACTCACACCCTTGCACACATCTATAAATGGATCCCTCATCTGAGAGATCTAGAGGCTGGAATTTTGTAATTTGCAAGGAAGTGTTGATAGTTTGAGGTTGAAAAAGAGCATTGTATTGTTGGTGTGATCTTTCTTTTCATGAGGTGAAGAGGGCTTTGATGTTGGGAGGATGATGTTGGATCAAACAGCTAGGTTGTAACTCTCCCTTCTATTTTAATAAAGTTCTTTGAGTTTTCCTCCATACAATCGTGTATTTGTGAATGTTGTTATTTGTGAATGCCATTGTATGTTCATTATATTTATGATTCTGCAATGCTTATGATATAATAGATCGAGATGCTTTGATGGTGTTTTCTTACTTTGTCTCTACAGGTATTCTCTAAGTGGGATAAGTAGGAGAGGAGTTGTAAGCTCTATTAAGGGGGATAGAGATCAAGCAAGGAGTCGAGCGGAAGATCCAGGTTGGTTCCTTTGCCTCTCTCTTATCTATCATACATAGAGGAAATCCTAAATTGCTTTGATTGTTTGTTTCTAGGATAGCCGCCAATCCTAGAGGGCTAGCAGATCGAAAAGACACTAGTTTTCCCGAAAACAAAATGGCAACTCCACTGGGGAACGAATAGATTTTTATGTGTTGTTGTTGTTTGCTTCATAAACTATAGACGAAGCTTGAAGTTAGCCAAATAGCCTTTGAATTGCTCTTGCTCTGCAATTGCAAAGTAGATGAATGCTACTTCAGTCAATCTTTGGTTTAATTTATGAATCAAAAATTTGACTTACAAGCATTCTAGATTCCCTTTTGGTAGCTCAGTAACCTCCCAAGATCATTCCAATGTACTTTGCTCTTTACTGTCCATCATAGCTCAGCTTAACTCACTGAAATCAACTGTAATTTTGAGCCAAAACCCACCTCAGTTGCGCTCCCTGGCCCATCGCACTGTCTAACATTGTCAACCAGTATGCATCGCACTTCCTAAGTGTAGCAGGTGCAATTCATACTTGTTTCTATGAAGCATAGGTGCGATGACTGACTGAGCTTATTTTCCTTCTTGGAATTTGGGTTTTTTGTCCTTGTTTTTAGTTCTGTTTAATTGTTTTGCTGCTTATGAACGGTACCTCATTACTAAAGCCTACTTGATTTACATATATCAGCCTCCATTGCTTAGGATTAGTAAATGTTTTTATATATTTTTCCATCATTTACAATCCTTTGTCGAAACGTTTCCTAAATGGATCTGTCGTTTTGGTACAAAGAGTGTCGTCACTGTCATTTTGTGTCAAAAAGAGAAGTGTAGTAAAGTCTTCCTTCTCCGAATAGTCGATTGAAATTTTTGTCATATATTTCATTTGATTTGTTGTTATTCGAAGTGTTGAAAGAATTTTCTATTTGAAATTGAAAAGTTTCGTTTAGTCTTCCTCTCCATTTTGAAAAGAAATTGTCGAAATGTCGCTTTGAGTGAAATGTTTCAGATCTATGCTTAGTTCTCTTTTTTCGCATTCCTCACATTGAGGGAACAAAAAAAAATACATGAATTTGAATTTGCATTTAGCTTGTGTGCGAAAAATGATTTAGGAAAGTGCATTTAAAGTGTGCTCTTTGCTCTTTGTTTGAAAAAATCGTAATTTTCTTTCCCTAGTAGCTAGGATTTTCATTCATCAAAATAAACAACAATTGCTTATCATTGTAGATTGCATTTTTAGGAATTTTACATCTACACCATGCGGTGAACCATTGAAAGGTGAAATTCTAAAAAAGATCAACTCTAAAATAAATTTCAATGAACTTAAAAATGCTTTGGAACCTAACGTAACACATCTTGATGTCTAGGATAGAGACGTGTTCTAGCATCGTAAAATCTAGTAACTATTGTTTTCATCGAAGGTTGGGTAATTTCTCCTCTTTGATATGACAAGTGCTAGCACGGACTTGTTCTTCCCGTACCATCATGTATATATTGGGAGACCACAATAGGCTTACATCCTTTATCCATAGGAAGTCATGTATGCTGCCCTATCAATTGCAATGCACTGAACAGAGCATTCGGGAAGATTGACTGTCATAGATAAGTCCTTGGTAATTTCTCTTTAATTTATCACCAAGGTGTATATTGTAGTTTTGTGATTGGTTTGGTAATCCCTCTGTCTAGATTTCCAGGGTAGTCACTTTCGTTCCTTTTCAACTCCTTAAAAGAAAAGGTCCATCTGAGCACTTGTCACTTCAGGCTCATTAAAAATCTAAGGGTACTAGAGTCATCTTTAGCTTTTTCTCGACTCTTAAAAATTGAAAAACCAAAGTTGTGTCAAAGCGTCATTAAAATTTATTAAATTAGGAATGACATCATTTTTCCCTTAATTTTGGGTTGATCAAGTAATCCGCAATTGTGGAATAAAGTCAATCAAAACCCTGTTGTTTGCAGAGACTAGCAAGTCAACTATCTTTGACTTCGAAAACGAAGCCATTCCGGGAAAAATGATCTCGTTTAACTGAGTCCAATTCACCTGGTTTATTTGAAACTTGTGTTTCAACATCGTTAAAGACTACAGTTACTCTGATCACTTCTGGTACATCTGCCTTTACAGAAGAGGTTCCGCAGTTACAAGAGGACATTAGAACCTAGTGTAATAGTAGACACTTCTATACCTAAAACAGCTCCATCTAGAGTTGATCCAGAGACTGAAGTTCACTTAACTGAACATCTGGAAGTTGAGTTTCAGATTTCAGAAGGTGTCACCCCTCTAGTATCTGCGGCTGCAAAAGCTATACCTTCTTCGGCTCAAGAAATATTTTACGGACCTGACGGTCTACCTCTTCCACCTGGACTTATTTCTATAGAGGAGATAGTAGAGGATCTTCCATCTAGTACCCTATTACATTTTGGAACTGGGATCCACTTATATCCTTCTACTCTTGAAGTTAGTTCTTTTAATCATCCTTCATCGCAAGTTCACATTGAATCACTAGGAAATCTTTTGGATAAAATAAACATGTCTGAGCAACCATCAACACCTAGGACTGTGTCATCTGATACAGCTACGGCAGAGCTTCCTGCTTCCATTCCTACTATGTTTGTTGGTATACCATCTGTCCCAACTAGTTATCAATCACTAGCTAGAGTCCACTCAGGGGTTGTTTCGATGACATGGTTTGTTCCTATTTGTTCATATGGAGTCCCATCTGGTATTTCTTATGTTGAAACTCAGCAAATTGATCCCGCATGCTAGTATCAATTTCGGCAGACCCGTCTTCAAGGACCCATATAACACTGGACTGCCGCCATATGGAGGGAAGTATGCTTTTTCACTGTTCCCTCTTGGAGAACAACCATATGAGAGTTTACAACAAAATTCAAGTCAAACTGGAATTACATCCAGTGGTTGGGTACCAATACTACCTCAACAACCAAGGGTTGTATATTCAATACAACTGACACAACCTATGTCGAATATTCCCACCACACCTGCTATTGTGACTGTGTCACAAGTACAAGCATTTCCTATTGTATGTCAACCTCAAGTCTCTCAGGTCACAATAAAACAACCTCTTGTCTCTACGGCTCAATCACAAACTCAGGTTAGTGCTTCCTTGCCTGGAACGACTCGGGCTCAAACGAGTGTTATCACCCCACATCTTAGTCAATCTTCCAGTATTATGCAATAGCAAATTGTCCAACAACCATGGCTGGTGCAATACCACCAACCACAATTTCAGTAAACCTACCGAGGACCTGAGCAACAAGGCTTTGTAGGTAATGGACAACCACATTTTCAAAATGGTTATAAACAACCATACTATACTGGTTATTTCCAACAACCTTATCAAAGTTACCAGCATCAGATACATTATGCTGGTATGCAAAGACCTACTGCTCAAGCGATTCCATCTTATCCTGGGTATGCTTCACCTAACCTGAATCAGCAGTTACCTTTTGTAGCAACTCTGGAATTACCAAATTTGAACCGACTGACAAATGATCCATTTTCGTACACCCCTTGGTGGCCAGCGATTCCTCATAAACTTCCATCCAATATTCCTAAATTCAATGGAAATCCAGGTGAAGATCCATCGAATCACGTAATGACTCTTCATTTGTGGTGCTCATCTAACACCCTAAATGATGATTTGATTAGGCTTCACCTATTTTAGAGAACGCTAACTGGTCTAGCAGTGAAATGGTATATTGAATTGCCTAGAGCTCCGTTTGATAACTTCAGCACCCTTGCCACTACTTTTCTAACCCACTTTCAGTTACCCATAAGGTACAAAACGGGGACAGAACTCCTTACCAACTTTAAATAGACAACAACCACTCACATATCTGATCATATTTATGAGTGGTGACGTCGTCGACCAATGCTAAAGAAGTATGTTCCTAATCAGCTTTTAGATGAGTGGTTTATTAAGTCCTTATTACCTTCTATCACTGAAGACATGGCGAAAGGAGGGGTTGTCACTGAAGAGCAAGTCATTGCTCATGTCCAATATTTAGACTTGATCTATACTCAGTCTGGCACACTCTATGACAAAATTCTTGGCGCTCCCAGACCAGAATTTTCCATTCCTCCCCCTCCTAAATCAAACAGGGACTCTCACGCTGGTGACGGCGTGATCAGTGCCACAAGCACGCAAACCACAAAGGCTCCATCTAGTAACGCCCTTGCAGTTTCTAGTAAAAAATAAAATGAAACCACTTGCCTCGAAGGTTAATGTCGTGTCATCTGACAAGGGAAAAGATCCAAAGCAACTAGGGGGAAAGAAGAAAGGGAAAAATAATAAGAAGAAACAAGAGAACTCAACTCCTGAAAAATCTTCTGAGAACCCTACTGGGTGAAAGAAACCTCATGATCCATGTTACATTTGTAATGAGGACCATTGGACGAGAAATTGTCCACATCGATCTGAGGTTACGAAATTGTTAAAGATTTCAAATACCTCAACGGTGTTGACTGATCCGTTTCTGAACCCAGAAACTAATCTGGTTGCTATCGATCATGCTTCCACATCCCAAGTGCTTATGTTATCCGTCTCAAAATAGAAAAATGATGCTTTAATATCACCAAGGAATAAAGACTATGGAAATCCACCATTGTCGAACAACAAGGCTACAGATCAACCCAATAGTTTGATAACAACTTCACCAAAAGTTGTTCCGCCCATCATTCCTAAATTAACTATGAAGCCGCTAAAGGGAGTAGTACATGAATCGACATTTAATCCTCATGCTCAAGCTGTACAAAATTATAATATAGTGGAGGATCTGGCTGAATCGCCATCTGCTATGTCGACACTTGAAGTACTGCAGAATTGCCCCTCCCAAAAGCAGGCTTTGTTATCAGCAATAGGTGGGATTGATCCAATGGATTCCAATCTTGTGGCCTTTAACCATAAAGGATACATGCCTCGGTTACCAGCCCAACTCACTTTCCTTATACAGGTAAAAGCCCTAAATAAAATTGTTGATCAAACGATAATTGATGAGGGGGCATCTACCTGTATTATGTCAATGAGTTGCTGGAAAACTTTAGGTTCACCACCCTTGTCACGATCATCAACGACATTAAAAGCATTCGATGGAAGAACATACACACCATATGGGATTTTAAGTAACTTGCAAGTTGAACTGGGGGACAAGACAATAGAAATTGAAGTCAAGGTCATTGATGGAAACCTTGACTACAATATCTTACTGGGAAAGCCCTGGATTCATGTTATGGTTGCCGTTGTGTATACATATTTTAGAAAGATTGCATTTCCCTTCCAAGGTGGAATTACAATTGTTGACCAACTAACCTTTTTCCCCAATAGTTCACAAGCTACTGGAAGCATTCCATTGACCCATGGAAGTTCTCAATCGCTTCAAAATGTTGGAGTAGGTCTCCTAAAAGACCCTTCCTTAATGGGTACTTTTTCCCTCCCGCCTCCAACTAATTTGGTAGAAGTGGCCACAGTGGAGACCTGTCATATGATCTCTTCCACATCGTCTAAGATTAAGAAGAACTCTGACCATTTTGATAGAGTGGATCATCGTGAGGTGTTGCCCCCAAGCCCCATAGAATCTTTGTAGCAATCAAATTTCTGGGCCTGGGTGGCAAACCCAAAGCAACACTCAACGAGTGTTTGGATAGATAGGTCTCTAGACTATGGTACCTCTTCAGATCCTTAGTCGCGTATACATGCTACAGACGAAGGAATCATCCAGTCAATGATGATAGGAGAGATGTCGTGGGAAGATTACCACCATCATTCCCACCTTCAAGATAACAATGAAGATTATTCAAGCGACGTTAATCATCCTTCAATTTTTATTTTCTATCAAATACTATAAATACAGTGGATTCCAAGCGAAATCTGTCCAATATTGAAGAAACTATTGCCATTAATATCTCGACCAAACCTAATGTTGTAGAGAATATTCATGTTGGGAAATCTTGTTCTCCATCAGAACTGGAAATATACTACGCTCTCTTCCGCGAATTCAAAGATGTCTTTGCATGGTCATATGAAGAAATGCCAGACATTGACTCGAGAATTGTTGAACATGAAATCAAGATGTAACCATATGTCAAAACAATACGACAACATCTTCGACCTGCTCACCCGAAGAAAGATGCTACCATAAAGGCAAAAGTTGAAAAACTTTTGCATGTTGGTTTCATTTACCCTGTTCCTCTAATTGATTGGGTATCAAATATTGTTCTTGTGATGAAAAAGCAAGGAACAATTAGAGTGTGCATCGATTATAGGGATGTAAATCAAGCGTGTCTGAAGGACAACTATCCTACACCCTTCATCGACTAGATAATTGATGAATGTGCCGGATGCGAAATATTTTCATTCATGAATGAATTTTCCGAGTACAACCAAATCAATATCCGCCCACAGGACCAGTCGAAGACTGCATTTATATGTCCGTGGGGCACATTCATGTATTGTAAATTACCTTTCAGTTTGAAGAACACAGGGGTGACTTTTCAGAGGGTGATGAACTATGCCTTCCATGACATCAAACACATTGTTCAACCATATCTCGACAATCTATCGGCTCATTTGCAAAAGCAGACTAATCATCCGCAACATTTGACAGCCATATTTCTACGTTGCCGACACTACAAGATATGACTCAATCTGTACAAATGTGTGTTTTTTCTTGGTTCTGGTCGATTACTTGGTTTTGTAGCTTCTAAGGACAGAATTCAACTCAACCCATTTAAGGTTCAGGCAATCCTTGACATGCCTCCACCTTCAAATTTGCTTCAGATTCAGAAACTCCAAGGGAAAGCTAACTTTCTGAGGAGGTTCATTCCACATTATGTTGAACTCGCTAAAGGTTATACACATCTGTTGAAAAAAGGAGTACCCTTCCACTAGGATCAGTTTGCACAAGCTTCCTTTGATTCTTTAAAAGGTTCCCCTAATAAAAGCCTCATTAATGTATGCTCTTGAATATCAAAAAGACTTTAACCTATATCTCGTTGTTGCAGATACGACCATCACCATGGTTTTAGTGCAAGAAGATAATGGGATAGAACATCCTATATATTATTTAAGTCACAACCTTAATGATACAGAAAGCAAGTACTCTTATGTTGAAAAGCTGGCTTTGGCAGCTGTTCAAGTAGTATAGAGATTTCGACACTATATTCTCTTTTGCAAAACTACCATTATGTCAGATTGCAACCCTATGACCTACATTCTGTCGCGTCAATTGCTAGGGGGAAAATATTCCAAAAGGATAGCCATTTTGCAAGATTTTGATCTAGAATTCACGAAATCCAAATCAAACAAGTCTCTCATCTTCGCAGAGTTACTTTGTTACCTCCCATCATCGTCCATCGATTTAACATCTAAAGCATCAATCGTGGATAAGACTATGTTTCTGATATCATCAAGTGATTGATGGCACAGAGATATACTAGTCTATCTCCAAACCCAAACTTTTAGGCCAAAAAACTCTCAATCTGAACAACACCGTATTCGATACCAAGCCAAGGATTACCTGATCGTTGGTGATACACTTTACCATCGTGGTGTCGATACAGTTCTACGAAGGTGCCTCGTGCATGAGGAGGCCGAAAAAGTACAGAATGATAGTCATTCAGGTGCATGTGGAGGGCATCTATCTGGTTACGCTACTGCACAAAAGATCTTACAAGCTAGTTACTTATGACCCACTATATTCAAAGATTGCATAATTGCAGTCAGAAGTTGCCATGCTTGTCAACTTTTGATCGCAAAACCAGATTACCTCATGCACCACTGCATCCAGTAGTTGTTCTTGGGCCATTCGCTAAATGGGGCATAGATTTCATGACACGTAACCCCACCTCGGTCGGGGGACATGGGTATATTATAGTCGTTGTCAACTATTTTACAAAATGGGCCGAGGTGATGCCTACATTAAACAACAGCGGCGAAACGGCTGCTCTTTTCTTTTTTAATCATGTAGTCTCTAGATTTGGTGTCTCACAGGCTGTAGTCACAGATCATGGATCTAATTTTCTCAATCACATGATGGTTAAATTGACTTCCAAATTAGGAGTGTCCCACGATAGTTCTACTCCATATTATTAGCAGGCTAACGGATAGGTTGAGAAAATCAACAAAGTCCTTAAGCGCATGCTACAGAGAATGATTGGAGTCCACAAACAGAATTGGCATTTAATCCTGTACTCAGCTCTACGGGCATATAGGACTTCAGTGAAAAATGCGACCGGATTTACACCCTTTCAGTTGGTGTATGGTCTGGAAGTTGTCTTACCAATTCACTGTGAAATCTCATCTCTCAGACTCACAATTGATATGCTTCCCGAAAATTCAGAAGAAGAGGCTCGTTTCTTGGAATTAATCTGCCTGGATGAAACCCGTCGTGATGTCCCGCTGGCTAATGAAGCACATAAGAAACGCGTCAAGGTGCAATTTGAAAAAAATTTCAAGCCCCGTGTCTTCTCGGAAGGTGACCTGGTCTTGCTTTACGATCAGGGCTCTAGTAAATTGGGAGAAAGTAAGTTTGAATCATTATTGATGGGACCCTACATTGTTAAATGAGTATTGACAAATGGAGCCTACGATCTAGTCAACTATGATGGCATTCCTATGTCACAACCCCGTAACGGGTTGTATCTTAAACGTTACTATGCTTGATTAAGTGTAGTATGCTTATTGTATATATGCTTTTGTTACATTTTTTTTTCTTTTAGAGTTGTCATTTTCGTTAGGTAGTCCACTTCGCTTTTGTTGTAGATGTCATACTTTTTGGAACCATTTTTTGGGTATGCTGACGAAGCTAGTCGTAGTATGCAGAACCTGTTCTCTGTGACCTGGGCCATTTTTGCTCCAAGCAGTGAGTTAGTGAGTTTTAGGGGGATATGTATTGGTTGATAAACAAACAACATCGCTGAGTATAACGCATTGATTGAACTTCTCTCTGATGCCATTTCACATGGCATACACCGACTCATTGTCAGGCTAGATTCACATCTCGTCATTCTACAGCTTATTGGCGTTTATTCCGTTCGGAACCCAACCATGTATCGCATGTTCCTAAGAATTAGGATTTTGGAAAGACAGTTTGATTCCATTCAATATCAACACATTTCCAGAAACTTAAACACGTTAACTGATTCATTAGCAAATTATGTTTTAGATAGACATTTGCAGCATTTGTAAGGAAAGAATTTTACATTAATATTTGCATCAGGATTACATAACTTAACCAAAATAAAACTTCGAAAATCAAAAATATATAACTGTTTATAGTTTTTACAAAATGTTTTGTGTCCAAGACAAAATCGGTTGTCTGACCAAGAAACTCAAAAGATGAATGCAGGGAAGCATCCTAGACTAATGATGTTGGTGATAACATGTCATCGTCTATGCGATCATGCGCAGGAGCCTAGTCCATCGACTCAGCACGCTAGTAGTATGGCGTTGTAACCTCAAAGGTAACTCATCAGTCCTGACATCCTGATACCAAGAGTCAGGCCCTCGACCTGATCCTATAGCACTGCTAGGGTCTCTGATATGTCCAGATCCCGCAGGATGGCCCTCCCTACAGCCTCTCCTGCTGGAGCATCATCTGCTGCCCACGAGCGTGCTACTAGTCGCACTGGTCCAATATCTGCACACGCATATGAGTTTGATTAGTCTTGGTGACATTTAAAAACACAAAAACATTATAAAACTGATAAACAAGGATATGGTCGAATCATTTTACCTAGAGCACTCCACTGCTCGCCAATTGATAACGCCACATCCGGGTTGCCTTGGAAATCCATCCCGACGTATGGATACTTTGCAAAGACCATCTCCTGACAGTTGAACCACTCAAAAAAGGCGTCAGAGAAGGAAATTTGTGACTGGTCGGCATGTCTGGCCATAATATTAACCCATCTCTGCATCCATGGTTCCCTCAGTGCTGGCAATCCTAATGAAATGTACTGAGGCTGCATCAGTTGAATCCGCTCCAAGGAAAAAGCAGTCAATATGGAACCATAGCCAAAATTCTTGGTTCTTACATTCTTTACTTTGGAGAGTTGTTCTTTTATGACAGCAAGTACCGCCTCGCACCAGTTGAACACCTTCAGTTCCAGGCATTCCAAGGCATACTGCGTGTAATATCTGTTTGCCAAATGCAAAGCCGCGCTACTAGCCAATCTAGCAAAGGTAAATAAAATGGTCCTTAGGGGCCGATCAGTCACATCCCGGATATTGATCTTGCCATCTCTGCTAGGCTGAGATCCATCTCTACATAACTGACGAATATAATCTTTCACAGATTCACCCCCACGAGCGAATCTTAAAAGTGAAAGAGGGGAACCACGCCTCGAAAAACCTATCAGAAAATAAATGACCTCGACTGTTAATGGAATGGATTTACCTCTAATCTAGAATAGTTGGTCAATCAGATCCCAAGCATCAAGAAAATACTGCAACAAACTGATTTGTTGCCTCATGTTGGATATGCAGAAGAACTTCAGTAAGCCACAGTTTCTCAACGCAACAACTATGCCCGGGTCATGTAAAGCAATCATGTCCTTTTCTTCATGTTCGCATTCATGCCATGTGACAACCATCTTGATCCAACAAAAATCTGAAATGCAAACAAAAGATGAATTAGGATCCAATTTTGAGCAAAAATAGGCAACAATTTGGTGAAAAATCATTGTATAAAGATGCCCTTCTGCGCCCATCGCACCCTGCCTTTGAGCAAGGTGGGATGCATATTGACTAGCCAGTTGGCAGCTCAGTATGAATCACACCTTTCGATACTGGCAAGGTGCGATGATTGGGGAACGAGATTTTCAAACCCCAAGGGCCTAGAAATGTGAAAAAACATGCTCAGAATCAAAGAAGGATGGAATGAAAATGAAGAGCTCAGGGTTATCTCTTACCTGGTCCTAACGTCACAGAGAATAGTCCACCAGATATCCTGAAATCAACTGGTGTAATTTGAGGGGGAAAACCACTCTAGAGCTCCAAAATCCCAAATTTGAAACAGAATGATGAAAATGAAAGGTAAAATTACTTTTATGATTACTATTCACGTACTTCAAGCAAAATGTTAGTTTTAACTCATTTTTTGTACATATATATGTATTTCTAATCAGTTTGATGGAGTGATTGAGCAGGTTGAATGATCGACGAAAGAATATGATGTGCGAAGTAGTGAATTAAACATTTTGACCACAAACTGAGCAATTTTATTGCATGGTTCAAGTTCGTTAAAAAATAAACCTACCTCTGAGCATATGTTATCGTATGGTTCAAGCTCGTTAAAAAATAAACCCACCTCTGAGCATAGTTATTGCATGGTTCAAGCTCGTTAAAAAATAAACCTACCACTAAGCATAGCTCCCCACGGTTCAAGGTCGTTAAAAAATGACCCCTCCTTCAGTAAATAACCTTTGTGATTGCCATGCTATTAGCCTTTTGAGCCTTGGTTGTGTTCCTGCCATCACCTCCATCCTTTTGGCCGATCATATGCTTCCACTTGATTGTTTACCCTTTTGAGGAACAGCTGCGACAAGTGGTACTGTTAGCCAGCCTCTTCACATCACCTTCTTTTGAGAAGTTCCAAGCTTACCTGGAACCAATTGCTACCCTAAACACCACTCGCTCCTCAAAAAACGAGTCTCCTTTAAACTCTTTTCACACTCGTTAAAAATGAAAAGATTGTCAAGCTATTGGCCTTTCCAACTCGTTAAATTAATGGGAAGTGCCATCTCTCCTGTATATTTTAATCTTTTTCAGACTTGAGGGATTATCTCATGAAAAAGTTCGAGTGCTTGTCTTTTTGGCTCGCTAAAGTGATCGAAAAGTCATCCCTTTTATATTATTTTATCCTTTTTCGGACTTAAGGGATTATGCTACGAAAAAGAATTGTTGGAGTTTCCCTTTCATCCCTTTTCAAACTCACTAAACATGAAAAGGACCAAGTTGTATTTATCATTGAACTCATTAAAACAATAGCGATAAACTTGTCCACCTAGACAAGAACGAGTTTCACTGTCGCTAGGCTCACTAAAACATAGCGACAGGTTTGCCCGAAGGGCAAATTATAGAACAAGCATATGTTAGCCTCCTCAAGCTTGAAAAAAAAAGAAGTTACTGGTCAGCAATGACTAGGGGAAAAGGGAAGAAAACTTGAAGAATTTTATGGTAGCAGGTCTCTCTTGAACATGACACTTCACTCCATCACCATGATTGAGTCGGGCTGGGTTATTTCATTCACCGGTCATTTCACCATCGGTCCTCCACACCATCCATCTATTGGGGTTAACATTACCAATCCATCTCAGTGTCGCTGATATGTTCAATAGAAGTCATTTAGTTGAGAAACCACCATCCAATTTATGCCTCATCCACTGCAATACCTTCACCCTCCATTTTTCATGATCGCCATTCCTAAACCTTGTGTCGTCATATTGTTTTCACCTCGAGAAGATCATTTTCTTTGTTTCATGTCATTGATGTGGGATACATTAAGGCCCTCCTACGATGGGTCACTTCTTGTCAACATTAGCTCATTATCCAAGAAGTTTACTTAGAAACAACCCTTTCAGTACTTTGAAGCTTGCATGCCTCAATGGAAAGTTTCGCACTTTCGGGGACAGGTTGACATCAATGGCCTTCTACCAAAAGATTTTGCGTGGTGTTATAGACATATTTGGGCACTTCAACCCCAATCTTATATGTCAATAAACTAGAGCCCTTTAAACCCTAAAAGTGGTGTTTCATACCCTAAAGGATCATTGTCAACTGATTATATCATTCCCCAAAGTTCCACCTAAAAAACCATCTAGAACTAGCCAAAACAGGACCATATTGACTGCTCCACTGTCAGGGTGCGATGCATACTGACTCCTACACTAGCCAGGTGTGATGCATACTGAAGAGGCCTTCTGTAGGGTGCGATGAGCGAGGATGGACAAATGTCTGAGATAGTTTGCTAGCTGGATGCTCATGGAATCTTCTAGAAACTTCTCTTATGACACTTGCCTCTCTGAATTCACCCTGGGATGAGTAAGAGATCCAAGAAATATCCAAGTGGAACCAAAAAAAACAAGTGGAATGACACAATCAAAAACCCAGAGATGACTCACACCCTTGCACACATCTATAAATGGATCCCTCATCTGAGAGATCTAGAGGATGGAATTTTGTAATTTGCAAGGAAGTGCTAATAGTTTGAGGTTGAAAAAGAGCATTGTATTTTTGATGTGATCTTTTTTTTCATGAGGTGAAGAGGGCTTTGATGCTGGGAGGATGATGCTAGATCAGACAGCTAGGTTGTAATTCTCCCTTCTATTTTAATAAAGTTCTTTAAGTTTTCCTCCATACAATCGTGTATTTGTGAATGTTGTTATTTGTATATGTCATTGTATGTTCATTGTATTTCTGATTCTGCAATGCTTATGATATAATAGATCGAGATGCTTTGATGGTGTTTTGTTACTTTGTCTCTACAAATATTCTTTAAGTGGGATAAGTAGGAGAGGAGTTGCAAGCTCTGTTGAGGGGGAGAGAGATCAAGCAAGGAGTCAAGCGGAAGATCCAAGTTGGTTCCTTTGCCTCTCTCTTATCTATCATACATAGAGGAAATCCCAAATTGCTTTGATTGTTTGTTTCTAGGATAGCTACCAATCCTAGAGGGCTAGCAGATCGAAAAGACACTATTTTTCCCGGAAACACCGACACCCCGCTTAGCTCGAAAACTGCACAAGCATCTTCAGTAAGATTTCCTCCCAATTCTACGTAGTTTTGGCCAGCAAGCTCCTGCATCCCGCTCCCAGCCTTTCCTAAAAATCGACACAGTTTTCACTACCAATGTCCTCTGCTACCCTCACTGCCTTCCCAAGAAAAATTGTGTAGTTTTGCCTTCCAGCTGAGCTAGATCCTGCAAAATGTCATTGTTGTTTTGAACTACTCATCGTTGTTTTAGAGCCTTGTCCTCTCTCCTGGTCACCTACACCCGGAAATGAAAGGCAATGCATCATGGTAGACTAGTGGATTTCTGGATTTGATGTCATCTCATCATGAGTGATTGCAGAAATAGGTACATGGATGAGACATGGCACGATGATGAATGTGATGAACAAGGAGTGCATGATAGAAGACTTTCTCGTGGGTGAATGAAAAAATGAAGCGTGCCAAGTAACAAGCGAAGGAGACACATGTGCATGCATGAACTATCAAGCAAACACCAAGACCATTGAAGAATTTGTGCACTCTTCCATGTGGAAGTGAAGCTATGGTAAACCATGGGCACACTCATCACTTAGCAGCATAGCAGCTCGACTTGAACAATGCAACTAACATGTGCATAACTACAACGTCCTGTCGAGTTGTGTCATGAGTCACCCCAACCACATCACTACTTTGGGTCATAGTTGTGTAATCAATGCAATGTAATGTGGAATTCCAAGAGACCCATGGATGAAGTCGAAGAGTCATGTAAGTCGAACAGTCACAAGGGTCAGTTTCACCCTTAGCTATATATATCCCTCATTTGTACATGCAAAAGTACTTTTCACCTTGGCTCCTCCCATGTAGCCTTGAGAATCTGTAATCTTTTCTTTAAGGAGAGAGCAATGGCTCCAATGCCCCACTATTAGGGTTAGTGATGTATGGTGTACAGATGTGTCTTGGAACTTTTGCTTGATTCAGAAGCCTATTAACAGGCCAACACATTTTCACACATGTATTGTATTTGTTTGTAAGACTACTCTTTGGACGCTTTTAATGCATGTTGCTTTAACTTGTACTAAGATAGCTGAACTATTTCAGTTGTTTTAGTGCATATTGTTGGCTTGATGGGCCCTGACCCAGGTTCAGCGTTAGTCATCCAAGCAAATCCCTACACTATTGGCCCTTTTGGCATCAATCCATGGAGCGCAGACTAAAGTCTCACCCAAGCAGTATGAGGGGATGTAGGAACCATGTTTCTGCACCCTGAGATGGTTGTGATGTCGGTTTTACACTTTAATTCTGCCTTCGCACAAATCTATAAGCCTTTAGGGTTTATCGATGTACTTCTTTATTAGTCTTTCAAAACCTCCACGAAGGTCTGCAATCATCCTTCGTGTAACCTTAACAAGCGATTCAGGCACTTACATGCCTTTGTAACTACTTTTATATATAGTTTCCTGAATTATCTTAAGTGGTTACCAACTCTACCATGCAATTAAGATTATCTTTGTGTAAACATATATCTCTACTTGCATTCATACAACAAAGGAAAACATATAGATTTGCGCATCAAATTAGCAATAAAACATAAACACAATGCTTAACATAACATAATCACATGTAATTGACAGAAGTAAAATACACAGTAATTTCATTAAACTTCTCTTTATTGATGACCTAGATTTCCAGTACAGACTCTAACTGCCCTGTGCACACATCTGCAGGGGTCCACACACTCAACTATGGACTTCTACCCTAGGCCTCTGTGCACTCAGATGCAAAGCTTCTTTCCTACGCTAAAACTCTCGCTCTTAGCTCTTTACAGACTCATCAATGACTATCTATGTATTGTATTCCCTTAGACTCCTCTAAGACCTCCTTTTTATACAATCCCATGGTCTGCAAACCAAGGGCAGATCTCATCAAGATGACACAACCTATATAAACTAAGGGTGGAAACCCTTTTTGGCTTTTGATATCTTCGCGCTCCGAGACCACAAAATGTGGAGACTTTACATTCCTTTATACAAAATTCGGTCTTTCTACCCCAAAACTTAGGCTTTTAACCCCAAAATTGACCCCAGGGGACCCATTCCCAATAGGTCCCCAACACAAACATGGTGACTCACCCTCGAGTCACTCGGATGGTGTGGAGATCTTGTTGCGGAGACCTCCCAGCTCCACTTGGACTACTGCAACTTCGGCAGTGCACTGTGTTGCCACCTGCTTTATCTCCTCGACCAGCTGCTCCATTGTTGACCTTACACTATCTGACTGTATCTTCTACTGAGTCTCCTGCAGACTATCCAGCTTACCTTCAATAGTGGTTGTGATCAAATATGCCTCATTCAGCCAAGCCTTCAAGTGAGCCTTCAACACTGCTTCCTTGTGCTAAGCTATGTCCACCTGCTCTTTCAGTGCCTTTGCCTCCTGCAGCTTTGCTAACCTTTGTGTGATGGCGACAGTGTGCACCGTCGCTTTAGCTTCATCATATCACTATTGCATCTTTCGCGCCTCCATTTCCATCCTCTGTACATTGCGATCCTCTTGCAAGCTAGTGTTTACTTCGAGCGGCTACTCGAAGAGCACAATGCAATCCTTTACTGCATTGTTCACTACTACCACAACATCTTTCACAGTTGTCTTGCACTGCTCTTTGACTTTTGGAAGGGTTTAAGGTTGGGCTTTCAACTGCAGTACTGCAATCTTGAGGTTCAATTCAAACTAAACCTTCGCTAACTATGTTCTGGCGTCGTGCACTCTGGCAGTGAGCTTCCAAATTTTCACATCTATTGGCTCATCATCGAGAATGTCCAGCTCTGGTACTGACCTGCATGCCTCAGCCACTATCTAAGCCATGCGGTCATTTTTGTTTGTGATGGATTTGACGAGGTCAATAATGGAATCTCTTTGTATAGTCATCTGATCATTGTTGACTTTCTGCTCACTAATTACTTGTAACATGCACTGCTCGCGGGCCCAAAGTTCCACAATCACGCCATCCTACAAAATGTGAAGCGCCTCACTCGAAAGCGCAGCCAAATTGAGCCCAACTACTTTGAGGTTGCTGACAGTGAGTCTGTTAACTTCGGTCTCTGTGGTTAGCACTCCCTCTGACAACACTATTGTCCAGAGATCCAGTGTGCGCACCATCCCTGTTGCTTCTGATGTGCCACGCACCAGACTAGTTGACATCACATTGCTTCGTCCCACACTAGTCTGGACCTACGATGCCTGGATCTGTAGCTCGCGCAGACCTGTCTGAATGGCACCCAAGGCAAACTTCTATTGTAGCAATTCCACAGTGGCATCCCTTACCATATCACTGATATCATTCAAATCACCTTCTGTTAAGGTGTTCAGATCGAGAGAACTCTTGTTGGCCTTAGACTTCTTGCGCAGCCCTACCTTCTCTGGATCTCTATTACCCTTAACATGGAACGGAGTAATCTTTGGGTCCACTCCTCCCTGTTTTGACTGCTCATCCTCCTCCTCTGTTGACAGGGAAGTCGCCTTCTGAATCCTATTAGAGCCACGCTCCTCTTCTTCCCCCTATCCACTTGTTTGCTACCTGGCGGCGCGCTCTGCCTTGGCCTTGTCTTTAGCCTCCTTTTTTTCTTTCCAGCCAATTGTTCCATCTTCAGCTTAGCCTCTTCCTTTTTTCGCTGCGCTGCGGTCTTGCCAGACCCAGCTGTCAAGTCCGAGTTAGCGTGCCAATTTGTCAACCAGTGATTTAGTACCATTGTAATCGCACCATCTGTGGCAAGGTATGGTAGGTCATTCTACTTAGGATCCTTTCAAACACGTATCAAGACACGATGGAAGTCGGCCTTGAACTCCACATACTCTTGCAACTTCTCAAAAACTATTAGCGATAGCCACGATTTGTGATTGATGGCCATATGGATACTCATATCCATCAAGATCCAAAATATCTTTCTATCCTTGACCCTTTGAGGGTCCTTCATACCCCACAGCAAAGCAAACTTCGTTGCTTCCGATAGGTCAGGCACAACCAAAGGAAATTGGCTATCCTCTCGTAAATCCCACATGACCAACACTATGGACAGCAGCAGCCATGCATAGTGGAATGTTTTGTTGTGATCTTGTGTCTCTCTGCAATTCACGATGAACTCCCCGTGGAGGTAGCGCACCTAATTAAATTGTATGCTCTCCATGCATTGGGCCGCTAAGCTACTACTAGTGCTAGCACTTCATCTACACGACACTTCCGCATAACCTTTCCTGCCAAGATTTGCGTTGCTACTTTGACCACAGGGTCAGTTATACTTGTGATGGCGTAGCCGCGCAGCTTCTTAGCGATTTTGAATTTTTCCTCCATTGCTTTAGTGAGGTCGCGCTCACCCATGTTTCTGCCAAACGCCATGGCCAGATTTTCTCCCGAGTACGACAGTCGAGTGATCCTACGGATCAGCAAGTTTGTGATGGGTATCGGCTCTTCTGGCCACAAACACCCATCATGCACCAGGCACAGCAACTTCTTGATCACTACCATGGTTAGGGGTGTGCGGTTGTAATGTGGTACCCACAACATGTTTAATAAACCTACCTTATCTAGCCCTTTTACCCACTTCCTTGGCTCCAGCATGGTCACACCAGAGTCTTTGTAGAAGATGCAGTGCATGAGTTGGTCCATCGCTAAATGGGGAAAGTGTTCCACATTAACTAAATCTCAATCCTCCAATTTTAAAAGGAGAATGCGCCCTAGGTGCAGTCCTTCAAAAAAGATTTGGTTCGGTAGTAAGGGTGTGTACAATGTGACCTTACTTTCTTCAATATCCTTCGGAACCTTAGTCTTGCCTCTATGTGAAGGAAAGTAATCAGGTAGTTTAAAATGGGTTCAGACCCCTCCACATCAACGTCCTCTGCCCCATCCATATCAATGTCATCCACACCCACATGGAGTTCTTCAACATCAGCTTCTGGCTCTAGGTTAATCACCTTGCCCTTCTCCTGCGCGGTGGGCTTTCTCATCTATGGGTGCTTTCTGGGTGATGTGTGCACCGTTTGTTGCACTTTCTGCTTATCCTTCTTTGATTTTGGACCCTTCTTGGTTAGCGTAGGCTTTGGCTTGGGTGTCCTCGATGATTTAGGCACTTTTTCCAATATTTCGACGCTTTCAACCTCAGGGGAAGCTCCCTCAGCTGTCATTACTACCTCCAGGGCAGTTCCTTTCGCTACCATCGCTTCTCCTGCACTCACAGTTTTTGCAGGTGCCGACATAATGCTAGAAAAAAACACCTGCGTCTCCATTGGCAACTTCTCAAACACTAAACTCGCTATCATGGCTTCAAAGATCTTAGGGTTCATATGTGCCTGAGAGCTTAATACCTCAATTCTCAAAATGCCAAGTTTTTTTCACTAGGTAGCCACCTATAATTTATATGCATTTTCGAATTCAAATCCAACCGTTCCCCCCATAACTCATTCATAAATCCTGGGTTGGCGGTAGATATTCACATATATTACCCTTAAATGTCACCCCCCACTCCATTTGGTCATTTTCCCACTATCAAGTCATGAGCAGTGACCATAAGGGTCACTTTATGGCTGCCCTACATGGTCCATTCTTGGATAGCACAGCTCCCTGCACGTTTCTGCTCATGTTGTGACATTCCTTCATTCCATGCAGTTCCCCAATCACACAACTTCCCAAGACGGGCAGTGTCGTTTATAGTCTTGTGCCTCCTTCCAGCTGCCTAGAGTGCTAAGATTGTGCTACTATCATGTAGTAATCTAGCCGAATCGCCAGTGTATGGCTTCAATCGGCTGCCATTCACCCGTCTTGGGAATGGTTCTCCATTCAATTTACCAACTTAAGTACTCCACCATCAATAATCTCTATGATGACGAAGGGCCCCAGCCAATGCATCCTAAATTTCCCTGGAAATTTATCAAACTTGTTGTCATATAACAAAACTAGATCATTTACCTTGAAGGTGTGCAATTTGATGTGTCGATCGTGCCATGCCTTTTCACGCTCCTTTTGAACTTGTTGATGAAATCCAGCTATAAATCTATCCTCCTCTAGTTCTATTAGCTGCGCGAGCCTCTCTTCTAGGGCTTTGCAATCTGCCATTCTTGTGAATGCCTCGATGCATAGACTAGGTACAATGTACTCCATCAACATCACAGATTCTACACCATAAACCAGTCTGAACGGTGTTTGTCCAGTCAGCTTCTTGCAAGTCATCCTGTAAGCGCATAACACCGCGAACACGTGAACATACCAGTCATTTCTTTGAGAATTTTGAATCTTTGTGGGTGCGTTCTTTAGTATTTTATTAAACACTTCTACTGTTCCATTAACCTATGGGTCATATGGTGTGCTCTTCTGATGGTAAACCTAAAATTCCTCCATCATCGTGTTGATCGTCTCTTTGAGAAAGTGTGTACCGTGATCGCTCATTAGAATTTTTGGACAACCAAACCATGTCATTATGTACTCAAAGATAAATTTGGCTATTGTCACACTTGTATAGTCCTTCACAGGTTGTGCCTCTGCCCATCTGGTTATATACTCCATCGCGATGATGGTATATCACGCACTAGTCTTCCTCCCTAGAGGTTGAATTGGTCCTACAAATTCAATTGCCCACTTCTCAAAGGGTTGTAGTGATATATGCAGATTCAGCGGAAGCTCATCCCTGCGCGAGGGTCTGCCCATCCTTTGGCATGTGTTGCATGCCCTACAATATGATTTTGAATCCTTATGTAAGGTCAGTCACCATAACCCAGCACATAGAATCTTTTGTGTTGTTGTTTTTTTTGCATAATGACCTCCTGCGGCTCTGTCATGAACCTCAAAAAGGATGTTGTTTTGTTCAAACTCTTGCACATAATGTTGCAATATTTCATCTGATCCCATTTTGTACAAGTGCCCTGCAATGACAGGAAAAATTGTCGCACGCACTACCAGTTCCTTCTTATGTTGACTTGTATAATTGTCTGGAGTCATTCCTATCATCAGGAAGTCGATAATATCTTCAAAGTGACTGTCCGCGACACCCACTACAAAGAGCTACGCGTCAGGTAGCCCTTCCTCCAGTCCAACATTCAAGCATCCTAGTTTTATAATAACTTCAAAATCATATTCCTAGAGCAACAACAACCACCTGCATATATTCCCCCCAACACAGGCTTTTTGACTAGGTATTTCAACACGGAATGGTCCGTATACATCTTAAGTGTCTGCCCAACAAGTAGTGCCTGAACTTCTGGAGTGTGTACACCATAGCTAATCCTTCGTGCTCTGTTGTGGAATAATTTTTCTCTGCTTTGGAAAGCTTCCTACTTGCGAACACTATAGGATGATCCAAGTCCCCTTCACCGACCTGTGTCAGTATTGCTCCCAGCGTAATACATGATGCATCCACATGTATATG
The DNA here is from genome assembly GCA_000404065.3 of Pinus taeda. Classification (NCBI taxonomy): domain Eukaryota; kingdom Viridiplantae; phylum Streptophyta; class Pinopsida; order Pinales; family Pinaceae; genus Pinus; species Pinus taeda. The sequence goes on along the minus strand of APFE030269410.1, from coordinate 47,501 downwards.
AAATTCCTTCTTCCAATTTGGGAAGACTAGGATCAACGCGGTGACCATTTCCTCCTTCAGCACATCCAAGATCTTTTGGCATTCTTCATTCCAAAATAACATAACATCCTTCTTTAACAGTTGTTTGATCAGTGCAACAATCTGGGCATATCTCTTGATGAATTTCCTATAGTATCTTGTATGCCCCAATATTGCGTGTAGCTATTTCACACTCCTTGGTGCCTCCAATTTGATTATGACCATGATCTTCGTAGGGTCTACCATCAAGCCTTGTTAGCATACCACATGGCCCAGCAAGATCCAAAAGGGACACAAAACAAACATTTCTTCAGATTGAGCATGATCTGGTACCTCTGGCATCTATCTAACATCAAACGTAGACCTGCCACATGGCACTTCACCAGTCCGAACACTATCCAATCGTCAAAGTATACTTCCAGAAATTTATGAATGAAATCCTTGAACACCATGATGACTACGCACAAAAAGATCAATGGCATGTTCTTCAGCCCAAAAGGCATCACCATATACTGGAAGCATCCCCATTCAGTCATGAAGGTCATCTTACTTCTATCCTCTAGCGTGATCTTGATTTGATGATACCTAGAGAACCCATCAATGAACGAATATGCTTCTTGGCCACCAACATTATCTAGGACCTCATCGGTGAATGGGGTTGGGAAGGGATCATGCATGTAGGCATCATTCAACTTCCTGAGATCTACACATATCCTTATTTCTTCCTTCTACTTCTTTTCCTGAACCACTATTGGGCTTATCCAATCAGATTCTTCCATCAGTTCAATAATACATGTCGTGATCATCTTGTTTAATTCTAAGTGGACCCTTTCTTTATACTTCGAATTGAGGCGGTAAGGTCTTTGTTTCACAGGTTTCACATCCAGTTTTAAGGTGATCTTCATGACACCCAGGTCTCCTATTATTCCTTTCATATCAGAAAACTTCGTGGGGAACAAATCCTGATATTCGCAAAGCAGTTCGGCGACCTTATCTATTGTCGCATCATCCCAATAGTCCCCAATGTTTGCAAACTTTGGCTTTTCCCCCATGCCAATGTTCACCTGTCTAGTTCTAAGCGACTCTATTATGTTAGGGTTCTCTAGTTGTGGTCCTTCAACTCGCAATGACCTTCAGTCTCCAAAATATTAATCTTTTTTGGGTCTTCGTCTTCTTCTTTTGTTGTTAAATTGCAACACTCCAGCGTGTGGCTCAGCTAGGTAGTCCAATCAGGTTGAATCAGGTCTAGAGGATCTTGCGGTATCCTAAATATGGTTGTCTTAACCTCCTACAACGCTTCACAGATAGATTCAAATACATCCTCAAAACATCCCATTCTTCGGTGCCATGACGGTGTTTTGTCTCCAAATACAAATTCATTGGTATAACATCCAAGGTATGACAAAACAGATGGACCCGCTCCAACTGAGGCTTCACTCTGTATACTTTAGTCCATTTGGCCAAATTACCACACAGATCATTTCTCCCATCATACTTTTCTATTAGTCGTACCTTCAAGTTCCCAAAGCATATCCTCATCATTCTTCTATATTCACGCCAATCCTCAAAACTGTCCTTGTGCGTACCCCACCATCTTGCAGGTTTAGCACACATCACCCAATATAATGCCTGAAAGTGATGCTTCTCTGGTAATTTCCTTTCAAATGCATCCAAAAAGTGATCAACGTTAGTTAACCCATCATAGTGAGGCAGATTTCTTACCTCTGATGATACACAACACAACGACTTGGTCATCATATTACAGTGTAGCGTAGATACTTCATGCATTCGATTCTGCCAGTGCTCCTATTCCTCATCTGAATCTGATGTGCAAGAGTTGTCATGGTCCCATGCAATATGTCTATCTTCTCTCAAATTCACCCAATCCATATCTCACATCATTATCTTGTAAATATGGTCCAAATCGTCATCACTTTCATAATCGCAGATTGGTTCTGTATAGCATGGTCCTTCAGTAGGATCCACTGGCACCACTACATGGAGTGATTTCTTCTCAAATATCATCTTTTGCTTCTTCAGGTTGATTACCCCATTCATGTCAGTGGCCCAATTGATCCCAAGGAGCACGGGGTAAGGATTGTTATCATCCACAATCTCTATTACTTCAAAATTTTCTAATGCACTCATGCCTTTGATGTCAATAGTTACCCCCTGCAAACTCCCCATTAGGATGATTTTCTATTGATTCACCATTCTTAACTAAATCGAAGACCACTGTAGCATAGGTATTCCCATTCTTTCCCATGTTTGTTTCGGCAAAACATTTGTGTCAGACCCTATGTCCAAGATATCTTGGTCCATTTCATATTCTCCTATCTACGTGGTGAGTCTCATCTCACGTCTAGTCCTCACCTTATGCTTAACAAGCTTCTTGACTACATGTGGTTCATTAGTAGCGTTTTCTTTGCCAACGCGTCGATTGATTAGTTCCTACAGTACCTGAATTGCCTTGCTATCACGTAGCAGTTTCATGCAGGTTTCTAAGAATGTGGTAATCATGGATGGGTCCATTTCTTCAATCAGTTTCTCCTGACTTCCTAAGGTAGAGGCCTCAACGAAGCTTTTCTTTTCTTCTCTAAATGTTTCTTTTGCGTGTTCCAGATCAAACCTAGTCTTCTTTTCTAGTGTTTTGCGGACCCACTCAACTTCTACAGGTTGCTTCCCTTTATCCTCACTAGTTGTCATTCCACTTCGCAGTATAATGTTTACCTTAGGGTCTTCCTCGCAAGGCTCAGCCCTCATCATCTGTAGGTTCTGATTCGACTGCAGAGGTTGCACCCCCTTTTCGTTAACCTTAGCCAACAATATAGGGCAATCCTCCATCGCATGGTCGAACTAAGTACAATAGCTACATGACAGCCACGTCAGATTCAGGCAGTCTCTCACGCAGTGTCATGGTCCTCCACAATTTTAACAAATAAGCTGCCCTCGACCTCCACCAGGTCCCCCTCCACCTCAACCTCGGTCGTGCCCCTAATACTCACCTCGTGCTCCTCCAATGCCTTGGTCCAGAGGATGCATTTTTGCCTGCACCCTATATGTAGGTGTCATGTCCATCATTAATTCGTAGCTATAACAATTACGTTCATCATGCCCTACTGATTGATAGAAATTGCAGAAGAGATATTGTGGTGTCTCTATGAATTTCTACAGCAAATGGAAATTGTCGGTCACATGTTTCCTAGCTACCTGGTAGATAGCACACCATAGTGCAGACACTGTACTTGGCCCTGCTTCAGCCTCTGGCCTCAGAGGCATTGGTCCCCCTGTTGCAACATAATTCGTAGAGACTAGACAGTGATCCTTGTCATGCCCCTAACCTTTGCATTTCAGGCACCAGACCTCTTCACGCGCCTCTGGCTAAGTTTTTCTGTCTTTCTTCAGAATTTGCATTTCAAGGCAAAGATTCTACAACCGTGCATGAATCTATTGAACCCCCATATTAGCATCCTGCATTGGTGTCTCATGGAATCTCATCACAACTTCTAGAGCTTCTGCCTGGGCCCCAAACTTATGTTGTGATAGTGCAACCCTTAGGTGAGGTAGGAGCGAGGCCACAAACCATTCGCAGTGCTGCCCATCAATCAGATTCATGTTCGCTTCATGGATCATACACTTCAATATTTGATCCAAATCACAGGGCTTCTCTCCAGGATTCATCATTATCTCCTTGAATCCCACATTGGATTGCGCTTGAGACTTAGGTCTACTGAATTCCCTATTTAGCGTAGTTTGGATGTCTGCCAATGTAGACGTCACGTTATCAATATTGTACTTAATGCACCACATTAGTGCACGGTCCTGCAAAGCACTAACCAACATTTCTTTCTTCATTTGATCATCTGTGATGCCCTGAGCTTCCCATACAACCTTTGTGACAAACCAAAACTAGTCCGGATCTTCATTTCCTAGGCCCTTGAACACAAGTAACTTTACAGACTTTGCCATGTTGAATGTTCGTGGAGGTGGCAGCGGTGTGGGTGAAGGGGTAAGCGATGGAGATGAGGATGGAGGCGGTGTGGATGGATGAGATGATGGAGGCAGTGTAGGTATTCACGGGAACCCTTGTCTTATCAATTGAATAGCACTCAGTGGAGAAGCTTGTGCTGCTCCTTCGTCATCACTCAAAGGAGGCTCAATCAACGGGCTATATTCAAGACTTTTTCTTCCTCCATCCCTGAAATTCCTTCCACTTTGCATAACCCCAAACATCAAGGTAATTGCATAACTCGCTTTTCACACAAGAGAATATTAATCCAAGTACTTAACGATTTCAAATACTTACTTCGCGGCCCCTTGAAGAAGCAGTACTCTGCTTCGTTGTAACTGATCGAAGTATTGACCACGAACTTTATCACAAACCCTCCTATGATATGATCGATCCAATGACCGATAGTGCGTGCGATCTTATATTCAGAGGATTCCAATTTCCGCACTAACTCCGGGGTCTAGACAATTGGACTGTCAAGCCTCCACCTCCCTTGGCCATCTGCCAACTTCGCGATCCACTCGTATAATTCAACCAGGAAGGAACAGAAGAATATTTCATATATCTTTGTGTAAATATAAATGTCCAACCATTTTTCTTTCATCAATTGTGGATTCATGTTTTTTTACACCACGAATTCATGGATCTTTCTATCCAACTAGTCTTCAATCTCCTTCTTAGTTGTATTCCAATGATGCGACATCACACATCTCATTATGCAGATCCTGGTCCTGACAATGGAACCATTTGTTGGCTTGATGGGCCCTGACCCAAGTTCAGCATTAGTCAGCCAAGAAAATCCCTACACTACTGGCCCTTTTGGCATCAATCCGTGGAGCGCGGACTAAAGTCTCACCCGAAGCAGTATGGGGGGATGCAGGAACTAGGTTTCTGCACCCTGAGATGGTTGTAATGTTGGTTTTACACTTTAACTCGTGCAGATTGATAAGCCTTTAGGGAAACTCAATGTACTTCTTTATTAGTCTTTCAGAACCTCCGTGAAAGTCTGCGATCATCCTTTGCGCAACCCTAACAAGTAATTCGGGCACTTACGCACCTCTATAACTACTTTTCTATATAGTTTCCCAAATTATCTTAAGTGGTTGCGAACTCTACCATGCAAGTAAGATTATCTTTTCATAAACATATATCTCTACCTGCATTCATATAACAGATGAAAACATATAGATTCACACATCAAATTAGCAATAAAACATAAACCCAATGCTTAACATAACATAATCACATGCAATTGACAAAAGTAAAATACACAGTAATTTCATAATACTTTGCTGCAGGGGTCTACGCACTCAGCTTCGGACTTCCACCCTAGGCCTCTGCGCACTCAGCTGCAAAGCCTCTTTCCTACGCTAAGACTCTCGCTCTTAGCTCTTTACAAAATCTTCAATGACTATCTATGTACTATATTCCTTTATACTCCTCTATGACCTTCTTTTTATACAATCCCATGCTCCATGGACCAAGGGCAGATCTCATTAAGCTAACACAACCTATCTAAACTAAGGGTGGAAACCCTTTTTGACTCTTGATATCTTCACTCTCCGTGACCACAAAATTCAGAGACTTTACATCCCTTTATACAAAATTTGGGCTTTCTGCCTCAAAGTTTGGGCTTTTAACCCCAAAATTGACCCCAAGGGACCTATTCCCAACACATATGTTGTTGGAAATGTGTTGTATCAGTTGTTAACACTATCTCTCCCATGTGGACTATTCCGTCGGACACTCGACATACTCATTCTTGTAAACTTGTTATAATGACTGTCACACTCATGTGGATTATTCCGCTATGGGTTGTACGTGCTATCTGTTCATTTTGTGTTTGTGACCGTTGCATCCATGTGGAATAATCCGCTAGAAGGTGTGCATGTCCTGTTGTGTTGTGTGTCTCTAAAAAAGTTGGGACTATTCCCTTTCAACTTGAGACTCACTCTCACCCTCTCCTCTACAGTGAAATAATTTAGACACAAGTTACACTAAGCACTCACCAAGCACACGAACCTCATTATTTGAAGACTAAGTATACCACTCTCATGTGCTAAGAAGTAAGAGCTAAGGCATATCTTTAATATAATGGATGGGACTCCTACACCAAACAGTGTGAGGTCTAGTTGGGACTTAATGCCGAGGAGATCCCCTGAATGTTCACAGGTACAACACCATCAACATTTCTGGCACTAGAAGAAGGGCTAGATGACAAGTTGAGTCCTCACAATCTGTTTTGAATCTCCACATACTTATCATGACTAACCAAAGAATTCCTCCTCCATAGTGTATGTCTTATGGAAACGACTTTGACATCTTGGAAGAGATATGGAATCTCTTGTCACAATAAACATATAAAGGTGAAGACGGAATCGCCTGGCTTGAACACATAATGGACTTAACAGTTATATGTCGCAAGTATAAAATCCATGAAGATTACATGAAGTGTCTGTTGTTTGCACACACACTTCAAGGGCACCCACTACTATGGCGTGCCATGTTGCCTGAGAACTCTATTCACTCTCTCACTCAGTTGATCGAAGAGATAGATAATGTTTTCCATCATTTTGACCATCAAGCACTCAATAAAGAAATTATGAAATTACAATACATTGAGAAATTTCACACATGTTTTTGTAATCTTTCATACTAATTTCCTGAAGTTGAAATTGATTGGAAATTTCTCGATGGAAGACTTAAGTATCTTCTTTAATTATCTGAAAATTTGCAATTCTTAGAATCATTCAAACCCCTCCCAGCATACCTCAGCATTAGAGTTGCAAAATCTAAGACAAATGACGTCACTGTCACAGGTGGTTGTCCGTCCTCTTCTCATCAAATAGCTCTAGCTCCATAGTGTGAGGTGGAAGAAGGTGCACACACATCTGTTGAACTGTCACATCTCCTACCCCACCTTCACTTGATATCTATGCATATTTGGCTTGCAAGCCTATTGGTTGTCATGTGGACTTGTTACCTCAACCTTTGTCCCCACATTCTGTTGATCCTCTGGATTGTATTGTCTTGTGTTCTTCCGTTCTAGACTCCACACTTTTTGTGAACGAGGATCAAGTTGTTGACAAAGTTGGTGTTGTGCAGCCAACCTACACTATCATTCACGATGAGTGTGTGTGGGAATATGAAGAAGAACCCACGGTGAAGGATGACTCCCTCTCATCCACCCTATCCTGACATCCCTTGTGATTCTGCCACTTCTGATTTCCCCTGTGAAAAATCATCTTCGAGTGTTTCTACTTTGAATCATTTACAGGACACACTAAATGTCAGCCTTTCATTACATTGTGGAGAGGACACATCTACCCATAAAAATATTTCCCATCTATCACTATCATTTCTAAAACAACAAAGGGTGAAAATCCTTATTTCTGATTTACCCCTCTGGGTGATTCATTAAATCATGAGGATGCCGACGAACATCCCAAATCTTCTGATCATGGTTGTCGTGATCTCTGTACTTCTTCATTTGATAATTATGTTGATTCACTCATTGTTAATCTTCCTAAGACCTTGGTCTCTGATGATCTATTTATTGACGAAGTGGAAACCCTGCAAGCTATTGAGGTACTTCAGCCCGAGCTGATGGTTATGTCAGGCCCTCGTTGTCCTGAGGTTAGTTCCACTTCTGATCAAAAAAAATTTGAAACACCCAAGGCTCCTCATCACTCTCTACTTCGCATTGAAGATCAACCCAACACACAAATTTCACTTCCTCCACTCGAATCACATAAACCCCTCTCTCATGCCTTAGATGAATCATACACAACAAGCACACTTTCAAGGTGTACGCTGTCTCTCTTTCTCATTTTTTCTTGTTTATCACAATTAAGAGAGTATACATGCTTATCATGTGCACACAATGTGTCACAACACCTTGTTAAGTTTGCAGAATGTTTGTCTTATGCATTCGCTCTTTTCTTTTCTATGGATGTTTTAGAACTCGAAGTGTGTTGGTCTTCGCTGGTCAATATTTCTTGTTCACTAGTTTACATGCATATTTTTCATGCCTTCGCCAACATGGTCCAGCCAATGCGCCAGTGACTGCATTGGAAATATCACTTCAAGTGAGTAGGCCCATGCACTATTTACTGTAGGAGTAGGAGTAGTCTTTTTTTCTTGCTTTGCTTTTCTTTCTAGTTTGCATATATGTTTGCTTACTTACTTGGTTTGGTTTGTTTGCTTGCTTACTTTGCTTACTTGTTCTTCTTTCACTTTACTTCTCCTTTTTCCCTTTCTCTTTCTTTTCTCGCTTGTACCCGTAGGTTAGCCTCTCATGAAATCGTGTTTGGCTCTTGAGACAAGCCAGGAAAAGCTAAGAGGACTTGTACCACTATCAACATCTAGTTATATGTTCTCCTCTCTCTTTATGAAGAACTTTTTGGCTTCAATCGATGATACCTTGACGGCAAATACGTTCTATTTAGAGTGAGTTTTGGTGAAAACACAATGCTTGCATGTTAGCTAGTACTACCTACTATAATCGGTTCTTTTGGGTTAACCCTTGTCAGCTTATTCAAGTAGAATAAGGTGAGGGGGGAAACCTTAACAAGTATTTCAGATGTATATATAACATACTTCTCTGAAGGAGTAATCTCTTATGCTCTCAATAAGTTGGGCTCCCTCTTCCACCTCTGAAATAAATAAATGCCTATGCACAGTTCTTTGAAAATATAAAAAGTTGAAAAAACGAAAAATCAATAAGGCGAAAGAAGAGAAAGGCTTCCTGTGCCGAGAGGTGATACAAGTAACTCCGTCGGAGTACTGAGCAGATTCGTTGGCATCAGATCAATGTTTGTGTTCCTGCATGACTCTGTTGGGGTACTGTCCAGGCCCGCTGGCAGCGAAGCAACACCAGAGATGAAACTTAAACTCTAATAGTTATATTAATTGTGCATCAATATACCCCTCGTTCCCAATCGAAACAACTAAGTTGACTTGGCTTGGAATGTGTGCTCACTGATTAAGAGAATGTTAGGGACTACATCCTTCACACAAGCTAATGCGGAATCCATCACGATCAAAGAATTGAACAATACTTCCGAAAAATTTAAACTCGCTTTTCACGAAAAAGGTCCATATAGAGAGCTGGAGTTCCATACGTGTGTGGCCAATGTTGTAGCGACTACAACCACCCTCCAAAATTTTGGCTCACATGAAAATTTCAGAACTTACCTTGGATCCTGTGATTGATCATCCTTGGTCACTTGTTTGTAAGTTGATGATTTCAAGCTCCCCTCCTTGATCTTAAGAGTTTTTTGTGTTCTCATCTTTATCCAGCATGTGTCATCTTTGGGCATAGGGGTGGTTGTTTGTCATGCAAAGGGAATGTTTTTTTACCTTCAAGGGAAAGCATGCGCCTGTGAGTTTCTATCATCACATAGACATGTTTCACACTCACTACATGCACTCTTGTCATGAAGGTTGTTGCAATAAGCAGAGTATGTTTATACATTTTGGATGGATTGTGTTGTATCACTAAGTGTTGGTGTTCAATCACTGTCAAGTATTATCAATATTTACATATGTTTCATTAATCTCACACTTAGCCAATTTCCCAAGCAACTTAGCCTCATCCAGCCTCCCGGAACTGTGCTCTTTTCTTCTGCAACCATCAATCTTCCTCCCTTGCCTGTTGAAACCCTACAGTGCACAGAGACCCCAACCAATACTACTCTCTATAAATGCGTAGAGAAGTCAAGCAGCTAGCACTACTCTCAAGAAATGTGCAGAGAAGTCCTCCCAGGACCCCCACACTGCAGAAATGTCCTATACCTCAAAACTGCACAGTGTTGTCCAAGTTTTCCTGTCGGTCTAACATGCAGATACTTGCAAATGGGCCTCCCTAGGCCTCATTCCCATAGTAGTCACTTCCCGCTGAAACCGCATTGATCCATCGCTCAATGAATACAAGAAAAGGTGACATGCTGAGATCACTCCCAAGGAGTCGAGGAGAAGAACCAAGAGACCAAGTAATAGAAAAATATTAGGACCACATGCCAACTTCATCGGATGCATGATCATCCCAAAGGTGAGTATCGTAAGTAAAGAAAACCTTTCGAAGTACATCTCTTAGTTGAGTTTGCAAGACTACTTGTCATTGTCATATCATCTTGTCCTCAATAACATGCTTGTGCACAAACACAAAATGTCATTTCATGTGTTTCCTCTACATGTCTTGCTTCCTTTCTGTTGTTTGACCAATTTTCATCTTCGGCACGTTGATTTCTATGTCATGCTTATGACCTTGTTCTCGTGATGTTGAAGGCTTATGTTTGACTTGTGTTCGCTATGTAAACATCTATCACACTCACACACGATGTTGTAAGCATTGTCGTGCGAGTGTCATCACGATCATTTGAAGTTTTATCTGAAGTGTCACACTTGTTGCTTTCACCATTAAACAGTCCCGTAATCAGTCACACTGAGCATATGTTGTCTTGTAGGTTCAAGATGTCTTGTCATCAAGTCATGTTGAGTGTGTGTTCACAAGGTCATGTATACACGAGTTCACTTGCTCACACACACAACCATTTTGCCAAAGATCTATGAACTGAACCATCCTCCATCAGCTAGACCTCCATTGAGCCGCACTGCACATTGTCAACCCTCAGTGGCAAGTATTGTTGCCCAGAATTGTGAAAAGATTGGGGTTTCCTCCCAGGCAATCTGCATTGTGCAATCTTGGAATCTACCTAGCTTACTATCACCCAGAACAGCACAAAAGTTTCCCAAGAAGCCATCTCAATTTGCACCACCCGCAAGCTAATTCATTAAGCCTCCCACTGGTCAACTGGAGAGTTTGACCAGGTAGTGACCCCGGGCTTCACTCCTCCCAAAAATTGTGCAGAAGTTGTCAACATGCCTGCCTTCACTGACTGAAGAAATTGTGCAGACAAGAGGGATAGGACCCGTTTCATGTCACTGCATTGTCTCTGAAAATTGTGTAGTTATGTTAGTCAGTCCCTCTACCAGCCGACTTGTTGCTCCTCTTGAAAATTGTGCAGTTTTCCTGGACTGTCCACTAGATTCTCAACACCCCGCTAAGTCCAGAAAATGAGTAGACATGTTCAGCATGACTGCCTCCCAGTTCTGTGTAGTTTTGGTAGGCAAGCTCCCGTAGCCCACTCCTAGCCTCCCTTGAAAATTTGCATAGTTTTCACTACTAGTGTCCTCTATTGCTCACACTACCTTCCCAGGAAAAAATGTGTAGTTCTTCCTCCGAGCTGAGTAATATCCTGTAGAATGTCACTGATATTCCGGACTACTCATCCCAGCCTCCCACTAACCTCTACGCAATTTTTCTTGACAGTGCCCTGGAGCCTCGCATCCCGACTTGACATGTGCTTTGCGTTGTTTTAGAGCCTTGTCCTCTCTCCTAATCACCTATACCCAAAAATGAAAGATAATGCATCATGGTAGACAAGGGGATTTATGTGTTTGATGTCATATCGTCATGAGTGATTGCATAAGTAGGTACATGGATGAGACATGGTGCGACGATGAACAAGGAGTGCATGCTAGAAGACTTGCTCATGGTTGGACGAACATATGAATCATACCAAGTAGCAAGCGAAAGAGACACATGCGCATGCATGAATTATCAAGTGAACACCAAGAAAATTGAATACTTCACGCACTTTTCCATGCATAGGTGAGGCGATGGTACACCATGAGCACACTTATCACTCAACAACACAACATCTCGACATGAACAACACAACCAACATGTGCATACCTGTAGCGTCATGTTCAGTTGTGTAATGATTCATCCCGGCCACATCACTACTTTGGGTCATAAGTGTGTAATCAATGTAATGTAACGTGGAAGTCCAAGAGACCCATGGATGAAGTCAAAGAGCCATGTAAGTCAAACAATCATGAGGGAAGTTGAACAGTCATAAGGGTCAGTTTCGCCCTTGACTATATATACCCCTCATTTGTACATGCAAAAGGAATTTTCAACTTGGATCCTCCCACATAGCCTTGAGAGTCTGTAATATTTTCGTTGAGGAGAGAGCAGTGGCTCCAATGCCCCGCTATCGGGGTTAGTGATGTATGGTGTATAGGTGTGTCTTGGAGCTTTCACTTAATTTAGAAGCCTATTAATAAGCCAACACATTTTCACACATGTATTGTATTTGTTTGTAATACTATTCTTTGGATGCTTTTAATGCATGTTGCATTAACTTGTACTAAGATAGTTGAACTATTTCGGTTGTTTTAGTGCATATGTTGTTGGAAATATGTTGTATTAGTTGTTAATGATGTCTCGCCCTTGTGAACTATTCTGTCGGACACTCGATAGACTTATTCTTGTAAACTTATTATAACGATTGTCACACTCGTGTGGACTATTATGTTGGGTGTTGTACATGCTATCTATTCACTTTGTGTTTGTGACTTCCACATCCGTGTGGACTACTCCATTGGAAGCTGCACATGTCCTATTGTGTTGTGTGCCTCTAACAAACTTGGGACTATTCCCTTTTGACTTGAGACTCACTCTCACCCTCTCCCTATGCAATGAAAGAACTTAGACACAAGTTACATTAAGCACTCACTAGGCACACGAACCTTGTTGTTTGAAAACTAAGTATACCACTCTCATGTGTTTGCAAGCAAGAGATAAGGCATATCTTTACGATAATGGCAACCGGGCCATCATATCGGATGCGACTCCTACACCAAATGGTTTGAGGTCTAGTTGGGACTTCATACCAGGGAGATCACCTGAATGTTGGTGGGTCCAGCCCCGTCAACACCTATAAAATAATAAATCCATTAAGGAGGTTAAGGAAGGAATGCAGATGATGATCAAAGGACCCTTAGAGCTGGAAAAGCCTCATAGAAGATGAAACCATCGTAATTTTGTCATTTAGTCTGAGAGGTGTAGCGGGTACCCACAAAAAATTAGCCCTCAAATTTTTTTTTTTCTAAATACAACCCATATGTCATTTTGCTTCATGAAACTATGTGTGAAGGGGAAGAACACAGAGGCTTTACTATCAAAAATTTTAAAGATTGGTCTTTTAATTCAGTAGATTGTGAGGAAAGATCAAACTGCAATATTACTTGCTGGAAAGATACACTCGATCTCATTAATATATCTTTGTTGCTTGCAGGTGTCATAATAGATCTAAAATCTAAAGAATGTGGGGAGGAGTTCTTTATCTTTACTTTGTATGGGCCATATGATGGTAGGAAAACATTTAAAAAAATTGACAAGGATCAGAGAGCGTAATATAATATTGGGACTTGAATTTAACTTGAAAATGAAAGGTGGGGGAATTTGGGGAGAAGGAGTTCGGAAAGAATCAAGGTCCTCTCACTGATTATGTTGTCCATTTGTTTGAAGACCTCATTCTGTGTAATACTGAAACTAATGAGATAGTTCTAACTTGGAGAAATTTTAGACGTGGAATAGATGGATTGTTAAAATGACTAACCAGATTCCTCATTTCAAAAAGTGTTCTAGAATATTCAGATGGATTAAAGTCATGGGTTGGAGATGGAGGTGGCTCTGACCATATTATCTATACTGCAAATAAAGCTAGGTCGCTAAAAATTTAATCATGGTTGGTTAGAAGAAGAGGGGTGCAAAAGCCTAGTAACCCTGAATTGGAATAAATTTGACACAAATACATGAGAAACAACAATGATTCAATTGGGATAAAATTTGAAGAGATTAAAGACTCAAGAGTAGTCATAGAATGGGAAAAGGGTAAAGCCCAGGCAGCTCAAAATGATTTAGGCAGGACTAACAAAAAATATAAACTAATGCATGACATAACTGAAGAAGGAATCTTATTAGAACCTCATTTAAGACTTAACCATTTCTACCAATAATGACATGAAGTGATGTCCCCTTCACCCACATTTGCAAGTGGAAGAGGCAGTCACCTTCCCCGAGCTCCTTTAGTGACCTTTTCAATGGTGATTGTGACGTTGGATTCTATGTTGATGATCCATTTTATTTCCCTATCCATGGTATCTAGTGACCTTCACACTAAATCAAGTTTGAGGCTTTAAGCTCGTATAATAACCATGGTTGAGCATAACTTTTTCATTATTGTTCCAAGGGATTTTATGGATTTTATGGGTGTTGCACCATTTTCCCGTGTCCTTTAACTCCCACATTTTCTATATATGTTGCTTTCACTAGGTTTCTTGAGATAGGTTTGCACACTAGTGACTAAAATATCCAAGAAAAATCCAAGATATTTTTCACACTAGTGACTAAAAGATCCAAGAAAAAGCCAAGACCGTAACTTTTCTCTTCTTGCTCCATTTCAAGTCTTCTTTAACTTGTTGGAACGAGGAATTTCACATTGAACCAGATGCTCAATCATTAGGCATCAAAACCTCAAAAAGTGAGTGGGAAGACCCCAAAATATGTATCAACTATATACGGCCCAAAAAATACCAATATCAAGACCATTTTTTAGATGGGCACCTAGATCATGACAAGTATGAGGAAAACCATTCCTCTAATATATTCCTCTAGACACAATGTATTTGGGATTATTTAAAGGGAAATTTGATAAAATATATAGAATATTAGTAAATATTTTAAATAAGACTTTACATTTATTACTCTAAAGAAATTAGGTTCGTAAGAAATTCCAAAGCTATGAAATCACTTGATTTCACAAACCTCTATCAAGGTGTGGGGTTATAATCCTACGTATTGAATGGTTTTTAAAACATGTACTCTATAGTATTCATGCAAACTCAAAAGGAATAGGAGAAATCTTATAGAAAAATAAAAGATAAATATATACCAATAAAAGAGAGTAAAAAAAAAACTAAAAGGAGAAGGTAGCTTATAAATGAAGCATAAAGGTGATTTCCCTTTGCACGAGGGAGAGAACAATGACATTGATAGGAACAATTTCCAATTCATGTGTTTGATATCTTCCTGATACATGCAACTAGATCATTTTTTTCCACATTGGATAGTGAAACAAGTTCCCCTTTTGGACCATCTGGAAATTTATTTAATAAAACTCTCCCAAATTCAAAGGGGCATTCCATCATAACAAAAACTTCTAAGAAACATGATGCAACTTTTTTCGCAGCATAATATGGCACAGTAACTGAACCAGATTTGAATCCACCATTTCCTTCAAAATCATTAACATCTATTTGGTTATATTGTACCAAGTCTCATAAAACCATCTGTTAGAGCCTAGATTTACCTCAGGCTGAGAAAGGTATGATCTAGGGCCAACATCAAACCACGCTTAACCTGGTAGCTAGCCCTACCAGGTCGGGAGAAGGCTCTCTCAGGGTCAATCTCAGCAAATTATGATCACTAAAGGCTTGAGATGACTGATTTAACTACTGATCTTAGGCTAGGTATAAGTGCAAAGAGTTTGATCGATAAAATGATGTGTTTGTTGGCTCTAATGAAAAAGGCAGATCTTGGGTGCAGGGAATGAGGCTCAGTCTTGCAGAGATCTCAATGGGGCAAGGTAGGAAACTGAATTTGGCACTTTGAATCAAATAAGATGGAGGTATTAGACAGAGGAGGAGTTGAAGAGGGAAAGAGAAGCCATGGATCCTCTCCAAACAGCTGAAAACATTAAGAAACTAAAGCAAACCTCAAGTAGAGCACTACAATTTCAATGGGTTCTACTTTCACTCTTGTTTGATTTAGCTGAGAAGAAATAAGAGAGAAAATGACATACATACATAAGTAATTTCACAAATACATAAGAAAGCATTGTACCAAAACAACATGCCACAGGGATCCCAAAGCGTGCTGCAAACCCTGGTCTCAAATCCTTAGCCAAAATGCTGATATGAGTGTACAATGAAGCTCCTTGCTTTCTCAAAAGTCCAACCATGCTAATGACTGAAAAACCACATAATATAGACAAAACATAGCTCATCCTAGCCTCTAGGGGTTTATCTCACAATTTTAGGAGTTATTCCAACTAATTCTAAACTGAGAACTAGAAATCAGGCAGTGGAACAGCTTGCCTCTAGAAACTAGGGAACTGATTCATTCAGTTTCAAACAACATTTTGATAGATGAATATACCTCCATAAGTGAAAATTAGACATAATTACATAATCATCCATCAATTCACATTAAATTACATCACAAATTTGACATTAAGAAAGTGAAAAAGTCAAACTGGCCCAAGCTAAGCGAAAAACAGAACAATACTTGGTCAAACTGGCAATTTTTTCTCTATGAGTAGCACCTGTTTGGACCCACTTTTGGAGGCCTTCCCAATGTCCAAATTTGCTCCAAGTGTGCTTGTTGGAAGGTTCTACCTGTCTAATTTCCAACCCAAGTATAATTTCTCAATTTGGTCTCCATTTTCCCCTCCAAAACGTAATTCTCCCAACACTTCTTCCTGTGTGTCAAAATAGGGGCAGTAAGGTCCTTTTTTGAGTGTTTTTGACCTTTTTGAGGGCTCAAAACCTGCCCAAATTTCTTTTCCATTGGTAGGAAAGCATAATTTTTCATGCCAAATCCAAAAATTTTGATTTTTTGTGATTTGGAGGCTCCTAGCAAAAGCGAGTGCCATGTGGCACGGCACATAGGGCAGAAAACTCTGTTTTTTGTGCCAAATTTTTCAAAAATGCAAAAAAGTGCCCCAAATTTTTTGAAATTTTGGCTAAGTCTTCTCTATAAATAGCTATGTTGGGCCAAGGAAGCCTCAACCAATATCCGAATTCGATCATGCTCCTTTCGCCTCTTTGATGCCTTCTTCAATTTTGCCTTTAAACTCCTTATTCTTGCCTTGCAAACTTTGTTCCTCGCCATGTAATGAAAAGCCATGTGTCTCAACAAGTTTTTCTCCTTGTTGGACTTCTCCAAAAATATCTCTAAGTGGATATTTGCTCTCTCAAGCCAAGAATACTAATTTTCATTGATCTCTTTCTCAAGTGAAGTGAACTCCACCCTCTTCCTTTGTGCAGCTTGGCAACTCTCGCGAATTTTTTGTAACTCCATGATTGCTTGCTGATGTGTGAATTTTCTTGATGAGTATGAAGAGATTTAAGTGTCTTTGACCTTTTGCTACCAAGTGTATGAAAATGTATGAGGGGATATGAAGGGAGAGGGTAAGAGGGGTTTTTGGAATGTTGTAGACTAGAATTGGGGAATAGAAAGGTTTTAGGGATAGGTTTTAGGCTTTGGGATAGCAATTAGGGTTTGGGAACATGTAGCTAGGGTTTGGGATAATGAGAATTAGGGACATAGGGTTAATGAGAATTAGGGATATGGGGTTAGGTAATGGTTTTATGAAACTGGAAAATAAATCAAGGAGGGAGTGATGAAGTGGACTTGACAACAAAAACTCAAACTACAAACTCTAAGCAATTGTTTTTGAAGAAAAATTGCAAGGAGGTAGGGTTTGAAAAATTTCTCACTATATCACCATAAACACCAAGGTAACTCATTCATTTTTCATGGGAGAAATTTTAAATTACTTTAACACAAGAATATTGAGCAAATTTTGCAATTTGGGAGAGTTTGTGAGTGAAATCGGGCTTCCAGCTCTATGCGCCGCGCCACAAACCCAATGTGTCGCGCCACCAAACCCTATGCGTAACGCTTTTTGCATGAGACTTTTGGAGGTCTTCCTGGTGTCCAAATTATGCATGGGATAGCTCGTTGAAAATTTTATTGAGTCTACTTTCCAACCCAACTGAAATTTTTCAATTTGGAGTTCATTTGCCCTGCAAAAAATCAAATCTCCCAAGACTGGTCAAAATGTGCAAAATGAGGTTGCCTAAAGGCAAAGTGCTGTTGCAGTCAACGTTTGAAGGTCTTCATCAACTCCAAATTAAGCTCATGATAGCTCATTGGAAATATATTTGTGTCTAGTTATCATTTGACTCATCAAGCAAGTCATTTTTCCAACCAAGCTAAGAGAAAACTTGATTTTCCCAAGGTCGCTTCAAAGGTGCATCAATTCTCCCGAGGCAACTGTATTTTTGACATTTCTCTGAAACCATGATACCTGTGTAAAAAGTGAAGGAGGTTTTTCTTCCTTGGCCTATTGTGGACAAAAAAATCTCTCAGTTTTCCCAAATTCATCTTTTATTGCTCAGAAACATCATTGGAGTAAAACCTATCATGATGTGTGGAACAGGGGATTTGTCGAAATGAAGTGAAATGAAGGGGATAAAGGGCTTCTAAATTCTTGAGAAAATTTTGGGAAGTAGGGAGGGATGCTTTGAAGAAAGGGAAAGTGGAATTTCAAAGATTGAGTGAGGGTAGGAGGTCCAAAAGGGCAAAACACAAGCCTAGCCTAGAAAATTGTCAAGTTGTAGCAAGAAACTAGGGTTTCTACGAAAATGAGGAATTCGAGGGATCTCAGTGATGGGATGTGTTTAATAAGGTACATTAAGGATAGGGGAAGGTGTATGAACATCCGAATACAATTTTTACTAATGATTTAACCATCCAAGAGAAATTACCTTCAAAACGCTAGGAGAGGGAAATGAACCTTACCTAGGCACAACTAAAGCATGAACAAGGCGTAAAATGACCCAGTGGAACTTAACATGATGATGAAAACCCTCTGAATGATGGTACACTCAGCTGAATGGTGACATAGACCGACATTTGGACAACTTTGAAAGGATTAAAAACAAACCCTAGACCTAATACCTAGTGACCAAATTTTGCTTAAAGACTCACTGAAATGACAAAATTTGACCTTGACACCTTAAAATCACTTTGTAAGAGCATGTTTGATCACTGGAGGAAGGCTGCAAAGACTGACACTAACATTGGCTCCAATGGGGATGGTAGCTCCTTGGAGGTGCCAAGAACGGCAGATCTTTGGGAGAGTAGACCAGTGCCTTATTCATTGGGTAATGGATTCAAAAATTCAATCTGAAATGCATGACTGAAAACTGATGACTTGACAACACAAACTGATTCTCACTCAACTAAAAACTAACTTGATACTTAAACACAACCGACAATCTAGAAATGATGCTCAATATTAAGATTATTCAATACAACCTACTCTAGTTTTTCCATTCATCACCTGATCAAGTGAAATGAAACAACCAATGCAACCAAGTATTCTAGCTGTTGTTTGAATTCTACGCAAGTGCTCACTTATGAACAACAAGAGAGAACTACTGAAAGGCAACTCCCATGAAAACTTGTGAACAAATCCATTGAATACTATGGATTCTCTATCCACCTCCAAAAACACTGGATAAGGATCTCAAAATTCATGCACACTGGGACTTAGCTCATCCAATGGATTACTTCACCTTTCCTCATACCATAAATGCAAACTTTGATTTGAGCTTTGTGACGAGACTCCTGTTGAAAATGACAAAAAAACCGGTTGTCGAATCAAGTTTGTATCAATACTTTTGTCAAGCTCACAGATAGGAGAAGGACTTTGACTGCAGACATCATCCAACACATCAGCTATTGGATCGTGAAAAACTTAAAAATACTGATGCAACCCATTTTCTATTAGCTCCAATGAGATTACATGATTTTCTAGAAGTTGCTCATCCTTTATTGAAAATGTACTATGTAAATTTTCCTTCAAAAACTGAAATGATTCAAAACATAAAGGTATGGAAACATCTTGTATCATTTGATCATATGTGCCAGCTTCCAAGTCTTCATCTGCAACTTAACAATCAATGGCATTCGAGGGCTACAAATCTAGATATGAGAAGTCTTGAACAAGGTTTTCATTGTCCTCAAGATGGTCCAAATCAAAACTTGTCGACAGTTGATTTCTGATTGCATGAATGTTGTCTCTGATGAACTGAAACGAAGCAAAACAAAAAGGCAAAGATCCTTCACTTACTTCAAAATTTGCTACACTTTCCTCATCACTGTCATAGCTGATATGCATCGGCTGATCACTGTATTCGAGCTGCTGAAAATGAACTTCCTCCTTCCACAAACTAGTAGCTGATTTGTCTGCAAGATTAGCTTCTGTTTGGAGAACATAATCATCATCATACTGATCAAACTAAGGCAAATCATCAGTATAAAACACATCATCAAGCATACATATCATATCAATATATCTCTCTTCTCCAAGATGATCTATAAGACAATCATTATCAGATCTACAACAACTGGGATAAGAAGGAAGATGTTTTGGATCAGAAACTTGTTCTTCTTCAATCAACGAGCCATGGGCTTGAACACTATACTCATTCCTTGTGGTGATTCTTTGCATAATCTCTTCCACTACACTTGCCAAAATGTCGAGCTTTACCTCTAGAGATGTTGATTCCTCCGGATCTATGTTTTTCATCTCTTCTTCCTTCAACTTTGCCCTTCAGATCAGCAAATGAGCCTCTACATCTACTGCATTGTTCTGCATCTCTTCAAGTGTTGCAAGGTTCCTTTCTCTCAGTTGAAACTCCATTTCCGGATCAAAGGCACCCGGGTAGTGCAAGAGAGCGAATCCAGGAGGAGGTCTTATATTAATAGGAATCGAATAATAAACTTGGTTAAATCTGGAAAAAAACTATTATATTGTCTCCCCTGGCGATCTTTTCAGCTAGTTATACTCTTCTATAATCAAGAAAGGGCTTTGTCTTACCACCCACCTATCGAGGAAAACTTTGACGAACTGCTAGAAAGCTGAGATGCTCGCATCAGGGAGGGTTTTGAACCAACTCTTGACTTTGCCTTGCAAAGAAAGAGCAAAAAGCCTTATACTAACATCTTCTTTGTCAACTTCAAAAAGGTCAAAGGAAAGAGTCAAAATTCAATACATGTCTCTTAGAAGTAATGTCATTACGGTCAGCATCAAATCTTGGTAGATATAGATCATAATTTTTAGGGAAATCATGGGATATAGGAGGTAAATTTAGAGGCTTGTATCGACTAGAATTTTACAAGGTGTAGGAGTATGTACAGAAGGTGTAGAATCAATCTTGGTCTCTTGAGGCTCATCAGTTTGAAGAAGGTCATCACAAGATTCAGAAGAAGGGTCTTGATCAAGCTCAAAGGCATGCAAATTTTTGGTATTTACAATCTTCAAAGGGAAGGAATCAAATGTAGGCCGAGGATCTCTTATCAAACATAGTATATTTTGTAAAGCCTTCTTGACATTCTCGGGAAAAGAGAAGAAATAATTTATAACAAAGAACAAAATGTCTTGGACGAAATTCCAACTTGAATAGCTAATCTGTCCATATTTTCCTTGTTAGCTCTGCTACATACTTCCATCGTTTAAGGATCAAGTACAGACCTGATTCAGGTGTTTATGCAAAAAGGTGCTCACAGTTGCTGGTTACCTTCTTCTTATGCATTTTCCATATACCCTCATAGCCCCCGCTACTTCCGTTTTACCTTTGTAACCCTGTATAAACCCGTTTTTCCTTAAGCTCCCCAGTCACCAAGTTTAAGCCATCATGTGACCGCTATCACTTGACTATGTGCCTTTCGCCCGTCATTCCCCTATCACATGTGCAATCAAACCCTCCACCTTAATCGTAGTTGTCGGTTTGCCACGTTAAGATTTGACGATCCCCGCTGCTTTTCTCGCTCATTAAACCAAGTTTACTTTTCCCACCGCCAATCGCGTTCTCCACAATTCGACGATGTCCACTCCTCCTGATGTCGTTGCTTGACCACTTGTTAACGCATGATAAAGTTGTTTTCCACTGGTCCCATCTGCCACGCGTCATCTCCTGTATGGAATCGTTTCCCCGCATACGTTTACCGCCTACCCGCCATAAGCGGTGCGATCAATATCACCCGCCACTCAAAACCACTTTCTCGGAAGCTAAGCCTCGTGCGTCTTTCACGCCTAATCAACGTTCGATCTTCCTGCCCAAGATTCAACGGCCAGTGATCTCCCCACTCCCGTTTCCTCCCGATTTTTCCTGTAAGATCATCTCCGCCATTCACCTGTGCGATCTAACGATTGATGATTTCCCTTCACCCGCTTGTACATCCTCCATGAGATCGACACACCCCGGTCATGCCGTGCATCAGGAAAATGACAGTGATCACCTACTCAATACCTAGTGCATTTCCTCCTCAACAACTGAATTCAAGAGCAGCATGGCCGCAAGACAAAAGGGTACAAAGCCTCGAGCAGTTAAAACACTTATCAGGCACGGGATGTATCAACATTTTACTGCACCTGCTCAAGGAGTACAACAGAATATCAAAGAATGTCACTTATTTAATTGAAGAAAGCAGATTGTAGCAGGGACCCATATCACAGAATTAATGTGGTTGGTGGTCCATTATGACCCCTCCACACATAGAATAGCAGAAGACTTTGTAAACAACCTCTATATATACCCACAAAACAGATGTAATCAAGGTTGATGGGTTTTGGTTTTGATGTAAGGTTCAACTTCTGGACACTGTAACTACTATAATACTTGCAGCATCTGGTCTTCATTTTCAGCTAATACAAGCTTTTTTTGTTGTTAATTGCTCACTTTCCACTTCTTTTTTGTCCTAAGATGTGCCTGTTATGCATTTTTCATGTGCTCTTGATATTTAGCATTTGAGGGGTTGTCATTCCACCTCTATGTTAGAATCTTGTATGTATTATTGAATGTGTTATGCGGGTTTCTTTTACTTAATGCCAGAGAGCTGTCATCTTGTCTGTGCATTAGGAAATAGATTTGTAGACCTTTTTACTGGTTGCTTTCGGCCATCACATGGTCTTATGCATCTGCTGGTGTGGTCAGTATTCTACATTTCACCTAATCCTCAAACTATGAGTAATTGGTGGTCTAAATCCTTGTATTCTAGGGGTGTTCACCCATGTCTGGAGTTAAGCATAGTAGAAGTGGTTATCTAGCTTGAATATGCATCAGACCTTCCATTTATCCATTTCCAACATCTTTTTGAGTTTGTAATGTTCTCGAGCATCTCTGAGATACAACCTAGGAGAGTTTCTTGGGGTGATAACATTAATTGGTGTCATTGCCAGGGAGAGGAGATTGAAGCTCAACTTCCCTGGGAGACGACACAGTTCCAGATTTTGATGATAGACAAAGTCTGGGCACATTTCTGGTTGTAATCATCTATCTGGCGACTCCACTGTGGAATACCAACCTTTGGCGACTCCACATTCTAGTCCTGGCTCAGTTTGTGAGACATACTCAAAGAAATCCTTAGAAATCACCAGCTGAACCAGTGCCTGACCCTATGAAGATTATCAAGTCGAAGAAAACATCGTAGAAAGGAGCATCAGGATCAGGTAAGCCTAAGAAATCTTATGTATCTCTGCAAGAGGAGGCTATAGTTGAGAATGTATCATTTGAAGATATAGAACCCAGTGTTGCTAGTGAGAAATTTCCTACAGAGATCCATACAGCTCCTTGTTCATTTAGTTCCCCTTTGGATCTCAATCCAAAGATAGCATCCCATACAATCCATAACATCCCTTTATCTCTATCATCTATTTCATTGTTACCCAATATTCAATCTACCAGTAGCATTCCACTTACCCCAGTAATGGCAGGTCAGCAAGCACCAACAAAGATGGAAAGAATAATAGCTGCTAGGTATGGACCCCTAGTCTTGCCTGTCCCTTTGAATGCCATGTCTATAGGAGAATACTAGAAATACATGCCTAAGTTCACTAGTACAGATGGAGTAACAGCTGAAGAACACCTTGAGGATTTTTGTAGTTATGCTGATAACTTAGATGATGTGTAGATGAGAGTTTTTGTCCAGAGCCTTGATGGAGAGGCCAGAAAGTGGTTCAAAGAATTGACCCCTAGATTTATTATTGATATTGAAGCTTTAGATGATGCATTTTGAGGCAATGGGGAGATAAAAAGGACATGTTATACTATCATACTGAGTTTGGTAATCTGAAAAGAGAAAATGGGGAATCATTGCCTAATTTTAATAAAAGATTTAATAGGATGTATAGTAAAGTACCAATTGAGGTAAAGCCAACTCTCACCTCTGCCAAACTCACTTATGCAATGCTTTTGACTCTGATTTCTGCTTATTGTTGAGAGAAAGAAGATGTGCCACTCTGGCTGACATGCAAGCTGCAGCTCTAGAGGTAGAATCTAATATTATGGCTTCAGGAAAAACTCAAAAGTCATGCTGACAAAAGAACGCAGAGAGGTGAGGCTTCTTCTTCCTCTGCTTCATCATCAGAGCCTAAATTAGATAAAATGACTAGAATGATAGAGTCATTGGCTCTTGAGATATCTAAGCTAAAAACTGAGAAGAACTCAGGAAAAACAAGGCAGCATAACACATTTGCTCCAAGAAATTCAAATCCATTCAGAAGAGCAAATGAATAGATGCAAATCATTCAAAAGGGTAAAGAACCAAATGAAGAACAGAAAGTTAAAGCTCCTTTTCAAAATGTATTCATGGAAGAGGAA
Source organism: Pinus taeda (assembly GCA_000404065.3). NCBI lineage: Eukaryota > Viridiplantae > Streptophyta > Pinopsida > Pinales > Pinaceae > Pinus > Pinus taeda. The sequence continues at coordinate 23,107 of APFE030269410.1, read as the reverse complement.
CAAGTTGAAGATGAGGATGAAATTCATTCCATGGAAGATAAAGGTAGTGCTTCCTTCTTGACACTGACTGAATACGAAGAAGCATTAATACAGAACCAAACCAATCAGCAGTGGGATAGAAAGGTTGTTCTGCATACTGGTGAACAACAAAGATATAACCTGAGGTCGAATACAAATAATGTCAAGGAGAATCCTATCAAAAGAGTTGTTGTTCAAACATAGTCACAAAATACCAGACAGAAAAGACCAGAAACTGATCCAGTCATCCTCAAAGCTCTAGTTCAAGAGGTAAGAGGTCCTAATAAGTCCCCTCCCCCTTTCAGCTTTGAGGCAAAAGTTCAGAAATTGAAAATATCTATGCCTCTGTTAGAACTTGTAAAGAGTGAAGTGTTTAGAAAGCCTATCCACAAAGCTCTTGAGTTGAAAGCCACACAAGCCTCCACTGACTCAGTAAATTTGCAAGATGACAAGCCTGCAGTTTTGCTCAGCCCAATGACTAAACCTGTTGATGATAATTCTCCATCTTTTTATGTCTCCTTGACTATTCATGATAAAATACTCCACAAATGCTCGCTAGACACCGGGGCTAGCCACAATCTAATGCCTAAAGTAGTCATCGAAGAGTTAGGCCTTGATATCACTAGACCATACCATGATCTATTTCCATCTGATTCAAGGAAAGTAAAGTGCTTAGGATTGATTAAAGATTTAGCTATTACCCTAACTCAGCTGCCCATGAAGAGCATGGTGATGGACATTGTGGTAGCAGATGTCCCTTCTAAGTTTGGCATGCTACTGTCCAGAGGATGGATTAAGAGACTAGGTGGGACATTACAGAATGATCTATATTATGCCACTGTCCCAGTTTTTGGAGGAGAAAGCAGGAGATTGTACAGAGAATCACAGTTGGCATACATCATCAGTGATGAGAGGAATCCTTCTAATCATCCCATTTATGTTATGGACACTAATTTTGGAGCATGTATTCTCCAAATAGAAGAATCTCAGAAGGCCTCAATGCAGATCAGGAAACAAACAGTTCAGGCCAAGGGAGAGCAAGGAAGTCAGGTTTGGGAGATGTTTTTTGATGGAACATGTTCCAGGGAGACTGCAGGAGCAGGGGTTGTGTTGTTATCTCCAAAACAAGAAAGCACGCAGCTATCTTTTAAGCTGGCCTTCCAAGTCACCAATAATATAGTAGAGTATGAGGCTTTGATATTGGGCCTTAACGCAGCAAAAGACAGAGGAATCAAGAACATAAAGGTGTTTGGAGATGCTGATCTGATCATTCAGCAAGTAAACAGAACATTCCAAGCAAAGCACCCAAGGCTGAAAGCATACAGAGATGAGGTATGGAGACTCAAATATTCTTTTGATAGTTTTTATATCTCATATATCCTTAGAGCCAAAAATTAGCTTGTTTATTCCCTTGCTGTGTCTGCTAGCATGTTTATCCCTCCCATGCCTCCTAGACTAGTTTATGAAGTCCAAATGAAATATAGACCATCCTTTCCTGATAATGTTCAGCATTGAAAAGTTTTTTATGATGATGATGAGTTGAATAGGTTCTTGCAAGTCATTGGTGAATTTTCTGAAATACAAGTTGACCAAGAAAATGAAGCCTTGCAGGAAAGCCCAAAATCCTATCTTAGAAATAAAATTGGCAAAGATAGCATTGTCCAACTTCCCAGCAATCATATACCTAAGGGTCTAATTCCTCTAGAAAAACTGTTTGACTAGAATGATGTCCCTTACAAGGTTTCTCAAAAAGAAGACCAATCTGTAGTCTGTAAGCATGATATAGGGAGCCCAGGTTAGCCGAGATTCATAAATCTGTCAACTCATCTATCTGCTAACCAAAGTTCAAAATACTGCAATTTAATGAAGCAATTTGCTGATGTCTTTGCCTGGGAATATAGTGACCTGAAAACATATGACAAGAAGATTATCCAGCATAAAATCCCCTTAGAGAAAGACACCATCCCTTTCAAGCAGAAGCTGAGGCCAATGAATCTTATGCTCCTCCCTCTAATGGAAAAAGAAATAAAAAAGTTGTTGGCCACCAAAATCATAGTTCCCCTCAGATATTCAAATTAGGTAGCCAATCTGGTTGTGGTGAGGAAGAAAAGTGGAGAAATCAGACTTTGTGTTGATTTCAAAAACTTGAACAAGTGCTCCAAGAAAGACAACTATCCTCTACCCAAGATGGAGCATTTGTTGTAGAAAGTCTGAGGAGCCAAAGTGATGTCTTTCATAGATGGATTTTCAGGCTTTAATCAGGTTTTTGTACATCCAGATAACCAAGAGAAGACTGCATTCACCACTCCTTGGGGCACTTTTATGTATGCCAAAATGCCTTTTGGGTTGATGAATGCTAGAGCCACCTTTCAGAGAGCTATGGATATAGCTTTTATGGGAGAGAAGAACAAATTTTTCCTTATCTACCTTGATGACATAATAGTATACTCCAGAAACCATCAGGATCATTGCAGCATTTGAAGAAAGTGTTTTTGAAGTGTAGAAGGTTTGGGATTTCAGTCAATCCCAAAAAATCACAATTTGCTTTAAAAGAAGGTAAGTTGTTGGGACATATTGTTTCTGTTGCGGGTGTTCGAATTGACCCAGAAAGAGTAAAAGCAATACAAACCTTGTATGTCCCGAGATCGAAGAAGGATATTCAATCCTCTCTGGGCAAAATAAACTTTGTGAGGAGGTTTATCCCAAATTTTGCAGAGCTGGTAAAGCACATTACCTCCATATTGAAGAAGGGGATAGAGATCAGATGGATTGATTCAGCAAGAAAATCATTTGCCTCCATTAAAAAAGCTATTATGGAGGCTCCTACTTTAATCATCCCAGACTACAGCAAGGAGTTCCATATATTTTCTTTTGCCTCTGATGACACCCTTGCAGCTGTTCTATTGCAAGCAGATGAAGAAGGCTCAGAGCATCCGGTAGCATTTTTCAGAAAAATCTTAAGAGATGCTGAGCTAAGGTATGATATCATTGAGAAACAAGCATATGCTCTTATCAAATCCTTGAAAGCGTTCAGAGTTTACATTTTGCACTCTAAGATAATTGCATATGTGCCCTCTGCTGCAATAAAAGATGTTTTAACACAGCCTGATTATGATGGAAGAAGGGCTAAATGGATTACAAAACTGATTGAGTTTAATATAGAATTGAAGCCCACTAAGCTTGTCAGAGGTCAGGGTCTTTCCAGAATATTAGTTGGAGAAAATTGTAGAACATTGGACATTAATCTCATGTGCTCGAATCCAGAAAATGGTCAAATAGAAGGAGAGGAAGTAGATGAACCAGGGAGAAAGCAGTCAGTGGCCGAAAATCTAGCTTCTTGCGATTGGTACTCTATAATAGTTAAATTCTTGCTGAAGCTAGAAATCCCTCCAAGCCTAAGCACAAGTCAAGCCATAACGATTAAGCTTGGGGAAGCTAAATATTGCATCAATGAAGGTCTGCTCTATTGGAGGGATCCATCTGGAATGCTTTTGAAGTGTCTGGACAAAGAACAGTCAATGGAAGTTATGTAGCAGTTTCATTCCAGCATGTGTGGAGGACACCATTATTGGAAGACTACGGCCCATAAGATCCTCAGGGTTGGGTATTATTGACCCACTTTATTTTCTGATGTATTTTCATTTGTTAAATCTTGTGACAGGTGCCAAAGATTTGAAGGGAAACAACAATTGAATTCCTTTCCCTTAAAACCAATACATGCAAAAGGACCTTTTCAGCAGTGGGGCTTGGATTTTATTAGTGAAATCAATCCACATTCCAGTGGCCAGCATAGATGGATATTGGTAGCCACTGATTACTTCACTAAGTGGATTAAATCAATCCCTACCAGAAAGGTTGATCATAATGTGGTCATGAAGTTTTTAATTGAAAATATCTTTATCATAGTTGGTTGTCCACATAAATTAGTCACAGATAATGCAGCAGCCTTCAGAGCAAAAGAGTTGGTGGACACGTGCAATTCAATGGGCATTAAACTGGTTCATTCCACCTCATATTATCCTCAAGGTAATGGTCTAGTAGAATCTTCCAACAAAAGTCTGATCAGGATAATTAAGAAGTTGTTGGATGACAACAAAATGAATTGGGATGCTAAGCTCAAGTATGCACTTTGGGCTAACAAAGTGACCATTAAGAGATCCACAGGGAATTCTCCATTTAAGTTGGTGTATGGCACAGAAGCAGTATTTCCAATTCAACTTACTCTCCTTGTGGCAAAGTTTCTGCAAACAGAATAAAGTGAGGAGGAATACATGGAAAAAAGAATCAAAGATTTAGCAGAGATACATTAGATTAGAGAACAGTTGGTTGAAAGGGCTACAGCACATCAAAAAAGGATCAAGGAAGCTTTTGATAGGAAAACAAAGGTAGATAATTTTTAGGTGGGAGATTTGGTTCTGAAGTGGGATGCACGGAAGGAAAAGAAAGGCAACCATGGGAAGTTTGACGCTTTCTGGATAGGCCCTTTCATTATTTCTCAGATCCAAGGGAACAATACCTTCTTACTAGAAAGTATGGGAGGAGAAGCAGTTTTTGATGGCCCAGTTAATGGGCGTTTTCTGAAAATTTATGTGATTTAAGGTATCTTGGCCTTAAAATTGTAAATATTTTAGTTTTATTAGTTTTAGTGTAGGATCAATCAAACTCCATGCCCAATGGAATACTAGGAATGTTGGTTAATTTGTTTTTATCAGGAAAGCAGTGGTCTGCAGTTCTTGAGACCTCACAGGGAGGATCTCATCCCCAGAAGGAGCTAGTGTTAGCTCTGCTACATACTTCCATCGTTTAAGGATCAAGTACAGACCTGATTCGGGTGTTTATGCAAAAAGGTGCTCACAGTTGTTGGTTACCTTCTTCTTATGCATTTTCCATATACCCTCATAGCCCTCGCTACTTTTGTTTTACCTCTGTAACCCTGTATAAACCGTTTTTTCCTTAAGCTCCCTAGTCACCAAGTTTAAGCCATCATGTGACCGTTATCACCTAACTATGTGCCTTTCGTCTATCATTCCCTTGTCACATGTGCAATCAAACCCTCCACCTCAATCGTAGCCGTCGGTTTACCACGTTAAGATTCGATGATCTTCGCTGCTTTTCCTGCTCATCAAACCAAGTTTACTTTTCCCACTGCCGATCGCGTTCTCCACAATCCGAAGTTATCCGCTCCTCCTGATGTCGTGACTTGACCACTTGTTAACGCACGATAAAGCTATTTTCCGCTGGTCCCATTTGCCACGTGTCATCTCTTGTATGGAATCGATGCCCCGCATACGTTTACCACCTACCCACCATAAGCAATGCAATCAATACCGCCCACCGCTCAAAACCACTTTCCCGATAGCTAAGCCTCATGCTTCTTTCACGCCCGATCACCGTCTAATCTTCCCGCCCGAGATTCAACGACCCGTGATCTCCCCACTCCCGTTTCCTAACGATTTTTCCTGTAAACTCATCTCTGTCGTTCACTTGTGCGATCTAACGGTTGATGATTTCCCTCCGCCTGCTCGTACATCCTCCATGAGATCAACACACCCCGGTCATGTCGTGCATTAGGAAAATGACAGTGATCACCTCCTCAGTACCTAGTGCATTTCCTCCTCAACAACTGCATTCAAGAGCAGCATGGCCGAAGGACAAAAGGTTACAAAGCCTCGAGCAGTTAAAACACTTATCAGGCATGGGATGTATCAACATACTCCACCTGCTCTAGGAGTACAACAGAATATAAAAGAATGTCAAATTATTTCATTAAAGAAAGCAGATTGTAGCAGGGACCCATATCACAGAATTAATGTGGTTGGTGGTCCATTATGACCCCTCCACGCATAGAATAGTAGAATACTTTGTAATCAACCTCTATATATACCCACAAAATAGATGTAATCAAGGTTGATGGGTTTTGGTTTTGATGTAAGGTTCAACTTCTAGAGACTGTAACTACTATGATACGTGCAGCATCTGGTCTTCATTTTCAGCTAATACAAGCTTCTTTTGTTGTTAATTGCTCACTTTCCACTTCTTTTTTGTTCTAGGTTGTGTCTGTTATGCATTTTTCATGTGCTCTTGATATTTAGCATTTGAGGGGTTGTCATCCCACCTCTATGTTAGAATCTTGTATATATTATTGAATGTGTTAGCAGGTTTCTTTTACTTAATGCCAGAGAGTTGTCATCCTGTCTGTGCATTGGGAAATAGATTTGCAGACCTTTTTATTTGTTGCAGCCGGCCATCACATGGTCTTGTGCATCTACTGGTGTGGTCAGTATTCTACATTTCACCTAATCCTCAAACTGTGACTAATTGGTGGTCTAAAGCCTTGTAGCCTGGGGGTGTTCACCCATGTCTGGAGTTAAGCATAGTAGAAGTGGTTATCTGGCTTGAATATGCATCAGACCTTCCATTCATCCATTTCCAACATCTTGTTGAGTTTGTAATGTTCTCGAGCATATCTGAGATACAACCTAGGATATTTTCTTGGGGTGATAATAGTCCTTTCATGTTTTTGCTGGTCGGTTTCATCCTCCAGTGGAGTCTTTGGATCTGATCTTGAAAATTATTTGGAATCGCCAGGTGAATTATTTCATCCTTTCCGGCGTCTGATCGTTTTCCACCATCAACAATCAGATCTGAACATGATACATGTACTGGGGTGATCGTTTAGATCAGATGTTCAATTTATAAACTAGACCGAAGATTGACTGAAGCGGCTTTCATCTACTTTCGCTAATGCAAAGCAAAAGCGTTTCGAAGGCTACCTGGCTAACTTCAGGCTCTGTCTGTAGTCTACAAAGCCAAACAATGAAAATAAACTTTCTTCCCTAGTACGGTCACCACTATGTTAGAGCCTAGATTTACCTCAAGCTGAGAAAGGTATGATCCAGAGTCAACACCAAACCATGCTTAATCTAGTAGCTAGCCCTACCAGGTCAAGAGAGGCTCTCAACGGGTCAATATCGGCAAATTATGATCACTAAAGGCTTGAGATGACTGATTTAAATACTGATCTTAGGCTAGGTATAAGTGCAAAAAATTTGATTGGATAAATTGATGTGTTTGATGGCTCTAATGAAAAAGGCAGATCTTGGGCGCAGGGAATGAGGCTCAGTCTTGCAGAGATCTCAATGGGGCAAGGTAGGCAACTCTATTTGGCACTTTGAATCGAATAATATGGAGGGATTAGACAGAGGATGAGTTGAAGAGGGAAAGAGAAGCCATGGATCCTCTCCAAACAGCTGAAAACATTAAGAAACTAAAGCAAACCTCAAGTAGAGCAGTACAATTTCAATGGGTTCTACTTTCACTCTTGTTTGATTTAGCTGAGAAGAAATAAGAGAGAAAATGACATACATACATAAGTAATTTCACAAATACATAAGAAATCATTGTACCAAAACAACATGCCATAGGGATCCCAAAGAGTGTTGCAAACCCTGGTTTCAATTCCTTAGCCAAAATGCTGATATGATTGTACAATGAAGCTCCTTGCTTTCTCAAAAGTCGAACCATGCTAATGACTGAAAAACCACATAATATAGACAAACCATAGCTCATCCTAGCCTCTAGGGGTCGAGCTCACAAGTTTAGGATCTGTTCCAACTAATTCTAAACTAAGAACTAGAAATCAGACAGTGGAACAGCTTGCCTCTAGAAACTAGGGAACTGATTCATTCAGTTTCAAACAACTTTTTGATAGATGAATCTACCTCCATAAGTGAAAATTATACATAATTACATCATGATTCATCAATTTAAATTAAATTACATCATAAATTTTCCATTAAGAAAGTGAAAAAGTCAAACTGGCTAAAGCTGGGCGAAAAACAGAGGAATACTTGGTCAAACTGACAATTTTTCCTCTATGCGCCGCGCCTGATTCTCTATGCGTAGCGCCTGTTTTGACCCACTTTTGGAGGCCTTCATGATGTCCAAATTCACTCCAAGTGTGCTTGTTGGAAAGGTATACCTGTATACTTTCCAACCCAAGTGGAATTTCTCAATTTGGCCTCCATGTTCCCCTCAAAAACTTAGTTCTCCCAACACTGCTTCCTCTGTGTCAAAATAGGGGCAGTAAGGTCATTTTTTAAGTGTTTTTGACCTTTTTGAGGGCTCAAAACCTGCCCAAATTCCATGTCCATTAGGAAAGAATAATTTTTCATGCCAAATCCAAAAATTCTGAGTTTTTGTGATTTGGAGGCTCCTAGCAAAAGCGAGCGCCACATGGCACGGCGCATAGGGCAGAAAACTCTATTTTTTGTGCCAAAATTTTCAAAAATGCAAAAAGTGCCCCAAATTTTTTTGGGTTGAGTCTTCTCTATCAAGAGCTATGTTGGGCCAAGTAAGCCTCAACCAATATCTGAAGTCGATCATGCTCCTTTCACCTCTTTGATGCCTTCTTCAATTTTGCCTTTAAACTCCTTATTTTTGCCTTGCAAACTTTGTTCCTCACCATGTAATGAAAAGCCATGTGTCTCAACAAGTTTTTCTCCTTGTTGGCCTTCTCCAACAATCTCTCTAAGTTTATATTGGCTTTCTCAAGCCAGGACTCCCAATCGGCATTGATCTCTTGCTCAAGTGAAGTGAACTCCACCCTCTTCCTTTTGACAGCTTGGTGATTCTCGCGAATGTTTTGTAACTCCATGATTGCTTGTTGATGTGTGAGTTTTCTTGATGAGTATGAAGAGATTTAAGTGTCTTTGATATTTTTCTACCAAGTGTATGAAAATGTATGGAGGGCTATGAAGGTAGAGGGTAAGAGGGGTTTTTGGAATGTTGTCGACTAGAATTTGGGGAATAGAAGGGTTTTAAAGACAGGTTTTAGGCTTTGGGATAGCAATTAGGGTTTGGGAACATGTAGCTAGGGTTTGGGATAATGAGAATTAGGGACATAGGGTTAATGAAAATTAGGGATATGTGGTTAGGGAATGGTTTTATGAAACTGGAAAATAAATCAGTGAGGGAGTGATGAAGTGCACTTGACAACAAAAACTCAAACTGCAAACCCTAAGCAATTGTTTTTGAGGAACAATTGCAGGGAGGTAGGGTTTGAAAAATTTCTCACTAAATCAACATGAACACCAAGGTAACTCATTCATTTTTCATGGGAGAAATGATAACTTACTTGAACAGAAGAATATTGAGCAAATTTTGCAATTTGGGAGAGTTTGTGAGTGAAATCAGGCTTCCAGCTCTATGCGTCGCGCCACCAAACCCTATGTGTAGCGCTTTTTGTAGGAGACTTTTGGAGGCCTTCCCGGTGTCCAAATTGGGCACGGGATAGTTCATTGGAAATTTTATTAAGCATACTTTCCAACCCAACTGGAATTTTTCAATTTGGAGTTCATTTTCCCTGCAAAAAATCAAATCTCCCAAGACTGGTCAAAATGTGCAAAATGAGGCTGCCTAAAGGAAAAGTGTTGTTGCAGTCAACTTTTGAAGGTCTTCCTCAACTCCAAATTGAGCTCATGATAGCTCATGGGAAATATATTTGTGTCTAGTTATCATTTGACTCATCAAGAAAGTCATTTGGCCAACCAAGCTAGGAGAAAACTTGATTTTCCCAAGGTCACTTCAGAGGTGCATCAATTCTCTAGAGGCAACTGTATTTTTGACATTTCTCTGAAACCATGACACCTGTGTAAAAAGTGAAGGATTTTGTTCTTCCTTGGCCTATCATGGACAAAAAATATCTCATTTTTTCCAAATTTATCTTTTATTGCTCAGAAACATCATTGGAGTAAAACCTATCCCGATGTGTGGAACAGGGGATTTGTCGAAATGAAGTGAAATGAAGGGGATAAAGGGCTTCTAAATTCTTGAGAAAATTTTGGGAAGTAGGGAGGGATGATTTGAAGCAAGGGAAAGTGTAATTTAAAATATTGAGTGAGGGGAGGAGGTCCAAAAGGGAAAAACATATGTCTAGCCTAAAAAATTGTCAAGTTGTAGCAAGAAACTAGGGTTTGTGCAAAAATGAAGAATTCAGGGGATCTCAGTGATGAGAAGTGTTTAATAAGGTACATTAAGGATAGGGGAAGGTGTTTGAACATCCAGAGACAAGTTTTGCTAATGATTTGACCATCCAAGAGAAATTACCTTCAAAACCCTAGGAAAGGGAAATGAACCTTACCTAGGCACAACTGAAGCATGAACAAGGCATAAAATGACCCAATGGAACTTGACATGATGATGACAACCCTCTGAATGATGGTACACTCAGATGAATGGTGACATGGACTGACATTTTGACAACTTTGAAAGGATTAAAAACAAACCCTACACCTAATACCTAGTGACCAAATTTTGCTTTAAGACTCACTAAAATGACAAAATTTGACCTTGACACCTTAAAATCACTTTGTAAGAGCATGTTTGATCACTGGAGGAAGGCTGCAAAGACTAACACTAACACCATAAACAACCAAATTATGTGTTCAGTAGTTACATTGTGCAAATTGATTTTGAAGGTAATTCCAGTAGGCACGCCTATTACAAAATTAAGAGGACACTCATAACTATTTTTTGGAACAAGAAAAACTGCTCTAATTTCTTTAAGTTCTTCACTGAAAGGTATGGGTTCAAGGAAAAAATGTTTAGGTAATTCATGAACAAGTTTCAAGAGACATGATATATTTGGATTGTCATCACAAAGTTTCTTCTTAACTCGCTCAAAAAATTCGAAATGCTTCAATCTAAGTCCTTCATAGAGGACCTAAGTAATAGAAATTATGGACTTCAATATGGTAAATATCTGGGAATGTAAATTTAGTCCTGACACAGACAACCTCAACATATAATTGAGGGCATTTAGCCCAAGTATGTGCAGCTCTTGTTCTTCACCTAGACCCAAAAATCAATTCCCCATTCGTCTTAATGCTTTGTTTAATCATTGTATTTATTCCAAAATGGTATGTATTTAGGCAACTTCCAAGTATCAATTTGGCCCACAACTTTGCTAAAAAATGAATTGAATATATATAGACAGAAGAAAAGGCTATCACAGAGCTAGGCCCTTCAAAATTTCTTTCAATATTTCCCAAGTCTTCCCTACACTCACTATATTCCAATCCAAATGGAAGTTAATGCTAAAATATATTCCATGCAAAGAGAAAACATAGGAATGAAAACTAATTTTACATGATCGGTATTTTTATTACTCAATGTTGCATGAACAATGATAATGCAATAGGTAGACAATTGACATTCAGATTGGTATATCTGCATTTGCATAAATGTTTACATTCTTGTGCGAGTTTCAACACATATAAGAAGCAATAAAGTAGCGAGCATAGAAAAAAGGAATTAAAATGATTTCATGGATGGAAATATATTTTGCGCCTAAAAATAAATTAAAAATTTATCCCCTAATAATGGCCATGGTATAACTAATCTAGAAGTCATAATACACTAAAGGGGCACAAACTAAAGGAATATTCTCACCTAAAAGTATTTAGGACATCACCTAATTTCCTTTGTTTAATCAAAGGCCAAGTCCCATCAACAACAACACTCCACCCTTCAACTTATGTCCAACAAACCTCAAGCATTGCCTAGGAAACAACAACATGAATATAGCCAACCTTTGAGAAGGGACGAATCAAGCCTCCACGGGAAACTACCCTCTTCTTCCCTTATAAGCAATCAAAACAGGAACACACGTACTAGACATGAAAGCAAAGAAACACCCTGTATAACATATTAGCCTCACTATATAGTATACATAAATTGGAGAGTCAACTATAATAATTTGAGCATTGAAACTAGAGCTAGATCCCTCCTCTCCTCATCTAGCAAGAATTTTCCAAAGGGAAAAATTACTTCTAAAGTCCTTCCAAAAATCCTCTACCTTTCGAGTTAAAATACATCTAAACTCCATAGCAAGTAAAATTGTTAATCAAGGAGCTCTTGAATCAAAATCCAAGCTATAGATCTTTATTGGAACTAACAGAGCACAACTATCAATCCAATCCCACGAGTACACCTATGGTGATTTCGAAAGGAGGGGCCATAAAAATATCCTCGGCCTCCAAAAATCAAATCAAATCAAGTTGTAATCCCAGGTAAGTCATATCAACAATGTATTTAAAGCATCAAGATATATTTCACGGATATCAAATCCATCAATGATTTAAAGACACTAGCATTATTAGTTATGCAGCAAGACATTTATGGAGTTGAAAGGTAGATAAATTTTCTTCCCTTTCTCATATGATGTAGACCATCTCATCCAGTATAGACATTTTATTCAACACTTCCCTCATCAATATATATGATAAATATCCAAGTCCTAATCACCCTGTGCTCTTTCAAAAGCTTTGTTAGTCATTCCCTTCCTTCTTAGTGGTGAATTTCTTCGATATTTTCCTTTGAACTCTATCTTTTCCTACTATGGGCATCTCATTGTTTCTAATGGAGAGTTGTGTAGCATGCCCCCTACCCAACAACTATTGGAGGTGTGAGGGAGGTGCATCTTGTGTGAATGTTTGTTCAATGGAATTGTCAATAATGAAATACACCCTCTTTGAATCCATTAAGTAATTAGAGATGTAGAGAACCTGAGTCAAATCTAAGCACAATTAATACACACACACACACACACACACACACACACACACATATATATATATATATATACAATTTTGAGACCTACTTGACCACTTGGAAAATCATGTAAATCTTCCTCCATGGGAAGCACTCTCAGAAAACTCAGCTAGTCAAAACACAAAATCATATATGGAGAGGAGACCAAAACTACTTGCCAGAATGACACATACACCAGGTCAAAATGATTTAAAGTCTCTAGTTAATATATCTTTTATTTATGTTTTCTACTGTTAGAACAATTTATACCTATAATCTTTGGAGAAGGACTACACTATGTTTGGATTTCATCATTTTTGGAACACTACATTTCATGTTTTCTATATTTAGAGCTCTCTACAGAAATGAAATGTATTGATGTTCTATAGGAAAAATTGTATCCATTTTTCTAATTGAGATAGAAAATTTAAGTCCTCATTATCATTATAAAAAAAGGGATTGAGACATAGAAAAAAATTAATTAAGCTAAGTTATGACAATCTAATGCTAAGTTGATTGCATAGGACATTGTGTCTCTCACGAGACATTACTTTTATGTACCTAATTACTACATGCATTCAATAATCATATAAATCAATGTTGTGAGAATCAACAAAGATATGCGAGTTTTGTCGAGTTCATCTTAAAATGTCTACTCGGTGAAAGCTCACCTACAAACTAAAATTCACCAAATTTGGTGAAACTTACCCAAAACTCAGCATACCCTGTTGTTTTTTTTGGAACAAAATTTCCTTTATTTTGAGTTCTTTTTCCTATTATCAAGTTTTTTCAAGTCCCAAGCTAGCTAATTTTTGGTAAGTCCAAGTCTCACAACCTTGATATATACATAAAGATCATTCATCTATAGGTTTTAACCCTGTACAGAAACTACCTGCATACAAATTCTAAAACATAGAAAATAAACAATGCGAGAGCATAACACATAAAACACATATACACAAAGATTTTCCCCTGGATCCCAAAACCAGGACTACCAGCTTGATTTTTCATTATGTTCCTTTCAATGTTACAATACATATTTATACATGCCGAAGCATCCAATACCATGGACCGAAAACCATCGCGTCCAAAACCATGGACCGAAAACCATCATGTCCAAAAAACATGTGCGAAAATCATGCCCAAAACCATAGGTGGGTCCGCCAACCTAACATAGGGTCCAAAACCAAAATTTTCCGGGGCGCTGCCCCAAACCCCATAAAGTGGGGTTATGGGTACCCCTCAAACCCCCTATTAACTATGTGCAAAGAATATAACACAACCCAAAAAAGACATCTCAAACTCACTTTGCATATTTGTAGAAAAGTTCTTAATTAGTCGATTATCATTGCTACCAAATATTATATCATCCACATATACCTCAATGATTGTTAAATTATCTTTATCTATTTGTATGTGAAGATTGCTATGAGTAGTACCTTTCTTGAACCCTTGCTGATGTAGATATATGTCAAGACGAGCATACCATGCTATGGGATCCAACTTGAGACCATATAGAGCCTTCATTAACCTTCAAATATAGTCTTCTTTTTCTGATAGTAGAAAACCTTCAGGTTGTTCGATGTAAACTTATTCTTCTAATTCTCCATTTAGAAATGCTAACTTATCATCCATTTGGTAGATTTTTATTTTTCTTGAACATGCATAGGTGAGAAACATCTGGATGGCTTCCATTCTAGAAATTGGTGCAAATTTTTCATAGAAACCAATTCCTTCCGCTTGTGCATAGCGTTTGCAAACCGATATTTCTTTATTTCTGGTAACCTGTCCATCTTCATTCAATTTGTTCCTGAACACCCATTTAGTCCCAATGACATTTTTATCTTTTGGTCATGGAACTAATTCCCAGGTTTTATTCTTCTCGATTTGATCCAATTATTCATTCATAGCTACTACCCAATGTTCATTCTGGCTGGCTTCCTCAAAACTACTAGGCTCCAAGGTTGCTAGAAAAGCAATGTGAGCTTGTTGTGATGAACGAAGTTATCAACCTTTTCTTGATCCAATTCATTCATTTATTTCACCAATGATTTCATTTCATGGATAGTTATTTTGAATCCATTCTTTTGTTCTCTTTGGAGGAGCTTCTTGTTGTTGTTCCTGTAGAGCCTCTAACCTACACCTCATTATTCACTAATATTTACTGTTTTTTCATCATCTATCTCTCTCTTTCACCTCATTTTCCCTGTTAAACCACCCAGATCATCACATTAGATGGCATTAGGCATGATCAAGTGAACTTTGCTAATGTGTGGCTGTTTTGTTTAGATTTTGACATATTTACAGGCATTCCGTAGCTCTCCGCTGATTCCATAGCTATCTGATGATTCCGTAGCCATCTGGAGATTCCGCAGCCTTTTTGTTGTTCTTAAGGTTCCACGTGTCACTTTTCCAAACGAGCCACATGGGTACTTAGGTATCAAGGTGCTCGAGGTTCCTGTGCCATTTGTTCAAACATCCACGTCATCCATACCTCTGGTCAAACAGGGGCAAAGATCCGGTCAACGAAGGTAGCTAACAGTGATGTGTGAGCTGTTTGGTCACGTCAGCTCAGACGGTGGCTTGCCCATGTTTTGCAGGACGTGGGGAACATAATCTAAGTTCAGATTTAATCCCCATGACGACCAGTACCTCCAGCTCACCCACGCAGGCACATAACGTGTCTATTTAGTTTTAATTGCACATGACAGTTTGTTATTTTTCCGTTTCTAGCAGCACACATAGGCCATCCTTCAGATGCCTATAAATACTTACGTCTGCGTACGCTTAAGAAGACTTTTATTTGCTGTATGTTTGTGAACTTATTATAATTTTGGAGCATTTGCAAACTCTGTTTTTATCGTGTTGTTCTAGCACTCTGTACTGTGAATTTCTGCATATGGAGAAATAGAACCAGCGTTATTTTGGAGCTTT
Organism: Pinus taeda; assembly: GCA_000404065.3. NCBI lineage: Eukaryota > Viridiplantae > Streptophyta > Pinopsida > Pinales > Pinaceae > Pinus > Pinus taeda. The sequence goes on along the minus strand of APFE030269410.1, from coordinate 7,564 downwards.
CAACACTTTGAGTTTTCTTGGGTTATGTGAATGGAGGGCCCTTGTTCATACTAGCCCTGTATAGTATTTTCATGTTTAATATTTTCTTTTCTTGATCAATGTACAACATGATTTACTTCATTTTAATTCATTTTGGATCATTTCTTTAAGCTGATCAGCATTGCTTTTTGCAGGTTTTGACCCGGGATTATTTGTGTGTTTTATGTGTTTGCTTTGCATCTAGTGGTAGTTTTCATTTGACAGATTTAAAGCTGCTGATCCTTACTTTATTTCCACAAATAGTTTTTAGTTTCAATTTTCAAAACTGTCTGCTAATACATGTATGATCTCTTACTATAAATTGTTTATCTTTTTAGAGATCAAAATACTAATCATTTGCAGCTGACTTTTGAGTGCTTTCTAGACTAATCCTTAGCTACTCTCTAATCGTGCTTTACACAGTACTATGTGATATAGGCAGAGAGTTAGAAAGAGAAAAATAATATCACTAGTCTTTAAAGTAGATTTTCTCATTTTTATCAGTTATTAGAGTTACTTTCAGCTACTTCTTAATCGTGTCTTACACAGTACTATGTGTTAGAGGCAGAGAGTTAGGAAGAGATAAACTTTATAATTAAGTCTTTTAAGTGATTTTCTTATTTTTGCAGCAGCATGAATGGTGTCTAATGCCACTAGAGAGTGGTTCTTTGCTTTCAATTATCTCAATTCATTTCTTTCAAAGTCTTCCTTTTCAGCAATTAGTTAGGAATCACTAATCACACATCCTCACTCATTTAGAATTCACTACACACACACCATCACTCATTGTTTATAAATACATCACTCCATTTTAGGAAGATAAAACAATCATAAACAACACCCCCAAACGACAAAAAGCTTTAAGAGGTTGCTTAAGTACATATAGTACACCTTCACTTCATCAGCTTACGAGCCCCGGGTTGACAATTAGTGATATCAATTTAGGAATACTAAATTGACCAAACATTTTGGCGCCGTTGCCGGGGAATACACTGATATGAAAGGAATCAATCCTAAGACTTGTATTCATCATATCTATATCAAAGAAAATAGCAGACCTATTAGGCAACCACAAAGGAGGATGAATCCAAATCTTAGGGAAATCGTGAAAGAAGAACTTCAGAAATTGCTCAAAGTAAACTTCATTTACCCTATTTAAGCTAGCCAGTGGGTTTCTCCCTTGGTTATAGTGCCCAAAAAGAATGGTAAATGGAGAGTTTGCATTGATTATCGAGAATTGAACAAGGCAACCTTAAAGGATCATTTCCCTCTACCTTTTATTGATCAAGTACTAGACACTTTAGCAAGTAAGAAATACTTCTCATTCTTGGATGGTTTTAGTGGGTATAATCAAATTCAGGTAGCACTTGAAGATCAAGACAAAACCACATTTACTTGTCCTTGGGGAACTTTTGCTTACCGAGTACTCCTTTTCGGATTGTGCAATGCACCAGCTACATTCCAAAGGGCTGTACTAGGAATTTTTTCAGACTTGATTCATGATTGTGTAGAAGTATACATGGACGATTTCACAGTTTATGGTAATACATTTGAAGAAGCTTTGGAAAATTTGGAAAAAGTACTGGTAAGATGTAAGGAAACAAATCTTTCTTTAAGTCATGAAAAGTGTTTTATGATGTTTACTGAGGGGATTGTTTTAGGACATCATATTTCAGGAGATGGAATTAAGGTGGATAGATCTAAAGTTGAGGTCATCTCTAAATTACCTATTCCAAATTGCCAAAGGGATGTTAGGAGTTTTCTTGGGTTTACTGGATATTACAGGAGGTTTATTGAAAACTTCACCAGGATAGCATCTCCTCTTTTCAAATTGCTTACTAAGGACTATGATTTCAAATGGGATCCTGAGTGTCAATCTACTTTTGAGACTTTAAAAACTAGAATATCTGAAGCACCCATCTTAAGGGGACCAAATTGGAAACTCCGTTTCCACATTTCTACTGATGCTTCAGATACAACTCTAGGAGCTGTTTTGGGACAAAAAGATTTGATCCCTTATGCCATTTATTACACAAGTAAAAATTTGACTCCCACCGAGTTAAATTATACTGTTACAGAAAAAGAATTCTTAGCTGTGGTACATGCAATTAATAAATTTAGACACTACATAATTGGCTATGAAACCTTTGTCCATACTGACCACTCTGCCATAAGATATTTAATGAATAAACCTGTCATTAATGGTAGAGTTACAAGATGGTTGTTACTTTTACAAGAATTCAACATTACTGTGTTAGATAGACCTGGAAAGCAAAACACAGTAGCTGATTTCTTGTCGAGAATCCAAAACACTAATGAAGACTCTCCAATAGAAGATAAATTTCTAGATGAATACTTGTTTGCAGTAACTACCAAGACTCCTTGGTATGCAGATATGGCTAATTATCTTGTCACAGGAAAGCTTCCTCTACATTTGTTTCCTAATGAAAAAAGGAAAATCATTCAGGAGAGTGCACATTATTCTTGGATTTCTAATGAATTGTTCAAAACAGGGCCAGATTGTATAATTAGAAGGTGTGTTCGGGAAGATGAGATGCCTGACATTCTCAAGGCATGCCATGATGAACCATGCGGCGGGCACTTTGCTGACAAGAGAACAGCCTATAAAATCCTTTCTCTAGGATATTATTGGCCTTCTCTCTTTAAAGATGCAAAGCAGTATGTTAGAAGGTGCGATAACTGCCAAAGAGTTGGGAAACCAACTCTTTCAAATGAAATGCCTCTACAACCTCAGGTATGCATCGAACCTTTTGAGAAATGGGCTCTAGATTTCGTTGGACCAATCAATCCACCGTCAAAACAAAAGAAATATATACTGGTTTGTACTGATTATGTTTCTAAGTGGGTAGAAGCGAAAGAATTGTCTTCTGCTACTGAAAATTCAGTTGTTCAATTTCTTTTGAGGATATTTTCACTCGTTTTGGTGTCCCAAGGGAAATTGTGACAGATCAGGGCAGCCAGTTTACATCTAAATTGATGGAGAAGCTGATGGAGGAATACAAGATCAAGCACAGAACATCTACTCCATACCATCCGCAATCCAATGGCCAAGTGGAATCTACCAATAAAGTTCTTGAAAGCATTATCACCAAGACTGTTCATCTTCATAAAAGAGATTGGGCGGAAAGGCTCCCTGAAGCCTTATGGGCCTATAAAACTACATGGAAGAATACAACAAGACATTCTCCCTATGAACTTGTTTATGGGAAGGAAGTCCTGCTCCCCATTGAGTTCCAAATCAAGACCTTCAA